>JANDJT010000002.1:21685998-21697260 GCA_024331685.1 Stegophilus panzeri | reverse complement strand
GCTGACCCTGTGCTCTGACCCCAGCTTCCTGACATGCTGGGGTATGTGAAGAAAAGAATTTCACTGTGCATATGTATATGTGATTAATAAAGACTCATTATCATTATGTTCCATGACATTAAATGTTACCATACACAGATAATCAGTATGATGTGATTCTTTAATAAACAAAAATCACTAGCGTTGGCAAATTACTGTAGCGTAAAAGGAATAAATGTGTTTATACTGTAGCAGAAAAGGAATAAATGTGTTTATACTGTAGCATAAAAGGAATAAAAATGTGCGGCCTGCTTCACGTTGGGCTGCATCTCACCACCTCGAAGCAGATTATTTTTCCAGTAATATCACGCCCGTTGTGTTTTACTGCTTTACATTAGTACAGCTACAGGAACCCAAAAAGACCTTTTTTAACTCCACAAACCATCGTCACTGTTTACTGAAGCAGCAGACATGCATTAAGATGTATCATACTGTGGCGACTGACTCTGGGGCACCTTGAGGATATTTTGTTTTTGAGAAAAACATGGTTATCTTGTGATATTCGGTAAGTAATGTTTATCAATGCAACACAATTGTGAAATCAAAAAACAAATGACAGTAGAGAGAAACGTCATTCAAATGATTTAATACATTAGAAAGATTATTTTCTGCTATCTTCTGTTGGCTTCTGAGTGGCTGACTTTTGGATGCTCCACACTGAATTCACTAGTGGTTTACAAAGGATAGTTTCGCCTGCAACCGTCATACTTACTTGTCTTTGATCTTACTGGTGCGTGTGACGTCATCTATGTCCATGCGGATCTTGTACTTGACATGAGGAGGAAGATCTGAGGAGGAAGGGTCTGGGAGGAGGAAGACTATTCCAGCCCAGAACTGCCGATCCTCCAGCAGCTCCAACGCCCGCTCTACCAGCTGCCCTTCTGTGGCCACTCCCTCCAGCTTATTCAGTGAAAAACACTACAAAAGGCCACCACACAGATTGGTCACATGAAAGACTTTAAAAAGCATTATATCCTGACACATATCCTGAACGTGATTACTGCACACACACGTTACCTTTGTGAGTTGGGACAAGAGGCTTATGGTGCTATTGAAATCTTGATACACGTCCAGCCATGTGGCGGGCGCTCCTTCTTTCTCAGGAGTGTCTGGATTAGGCATGGAGAGGAAGTGGGCAATGCGAGAAGCTGTCCAAGAAGTGTTCCTCAGCTGTAGATTCACCACAACAGCCACCTCGGGTCGCCTCAACAAATCCTGCAACACACGAGATTTGGCTGTGTTATATAGCTAAACTGCGAAAGACTGTGCTTTCACAATGTCCTTTGAGCAAATTAAAATAAAACACTTAGAAAAGGAAAAGCTATGCCATGTTCAAAATTGCACCCTATTCGACAATCCCTAATTATAAAATCAAGAGCAATACAGCTTGGTACAGTTTGCCATTTACGAGGCTTACTATGGCGAGTTGTTGAAGCCTTCAGCAAGGGTTCCCACCATCTTGAAAGTTACAGTGCATTACGGATATTAGCAGGTATTCGGTGTATAATTGGTATTAATACAGTGGACTTAAGTCTGGGATCCTGTGAGACCCAAAACAACAGTCATGGGAAAGGACCGTTTTTTTTATTTTCATGTTGGTGGGAGCAGGGGAATCAGATATGAAGCTGATGGGACACAGAAATCCATGTGCATTAACCTGGGAACATACTGGATGCTTGAATAGCACTGAAATATATAAATCAACTAAGTATGTAGGAAAATATCACAGACAGGTGCAAACAATAAATCATAATTATGTGAGCATGCGGATTAAAAACCCAGTTATGCACACAGCTCTACAGTGAATTATCCAGAGAAAATAATTTTCTCCACAGAGAATTTGGACACACCACAAAATGGATTACCTAAATAGTGCACTATATTAAAAAAAGGGAACGAATTCAGATGCAGTATGTTACTATGATACTATGAATAAATATTCTTCATCTAGTCTACAAATAGAGCGATTTAGAAAATAGAGTACGAGGTAGGGATGAACTTCTACCTCAGACTTGAGACAAGACTAAAGAAAGCTCAGATACTGATAGAGAACCTGCAGCATACGGATCTCCACACTGCTTTCCATGAAGCGCTTCAGCCTGGGTCCCACTTCCTCCCATGCAGCGTGCACCTCGGCCAGAATCTCGAAGTCCTGGAATGTCCTGTTCACCTGACAAATGTGCCACAACTTTTAGAGACTAATTATTCTTAAAGAGTATTTGAAACAGTATCATGATTTGGAAGTCAGGTATACGGTGTTACATTGTAGTTATACTTTATTAATCTTATAAATAAGGAACATATATCGTTTGGCCATGACATTAAAGAAAAAAAGAAATCACAGCTAGTATTTGATAAAAAAAAACAAAACCAAAAAGTCCACAAACTGTTTCTCTCTCACCGATGATAAAAAAATTAACTACTAAAAATGTATATTAATCATGAACATAATGATCTATTGCCTTAACACAGTTATTCATTTTAAAGTAAGCTATTCAGTAACTTCTATGAATTATTCAGTAACTACAGGGAAACTATGAGCAAAAGTGTAAGTCTGGTGCTGGGACTTTATGGAGTAAAATAAAATTACCCTGCAATATATTTTTATATAATCATCTGATTAATTTTTTAAATGATAGAAAGATTTGGAACGGCAAGGCCAATTCTATTGTTTTCGCCATACACTGAAAATGTTTGGGTTTGAAATCAAAAGATGAATGAGACAATAGATCAAAATTTCAGACTTCATTTCCTGATATTTACATCTAGATGTGTTAAACAACTCAAAACATGGCACCTTTTGTTTTGAAGTGATCAGAAATACTGGAACATGCGATTGATGGGCCTCGCTTGCTGCTCAGGTGTGCCCTGTTAAATTGATCGTTTAATCAATTTATAGCTCTGAATGTCTACTCTTGGTTTGATCGCTGGATTTCGCCTGTGAAGACTGCATTTATTGTTAAAAATGATAAAACAACATGAAGACCAGAGAGCTGTCTGTGGGAGAAAAGCAAGCCATTTTGAAGCTGAAAACACAGGGAAAATCAATCAGAGCCATTGCGCAAGCATTGGGCATAGCCAATATAACAATATGGAATGTCCTGAAAAAGAAAGAAACCACTGGTGTACAGCAGTTGATGACAGAAACATTATGAGAGCTGTGAAGAAAAACCCCAAAACAACAGTCGGTAATCAGTTATAACCTCCACAGGGCAGGGGTGAAGGTATCACAATCCACCATTCAAAGAAGATTTCAAGAGCAGAAATATAGAGGTCATACCACAAGATACAAACCACTCATCAGTAAGAATCAGAAAGCCAGATTAGAATTCACAAAGAAATAGAGATGAGCCATAAAAGATTAACCTCTAACAAAATGATGGAAAGGCCAAAGTGTAGAGAAAGAAAAGGATTTGCTCATGATCCAAAACATACTCAAGCTCATCTGTGAAACATGGTGGAGGTAGTGTCATGGCTTGTGCTTGCATGGCTGCTTCTGGAACAGGCTCACTAATCTTTATTGATGACGTAACTCATGATGGTAGCAGCAGAATGAATTCAGAAGTCTACAGAAACAATCTGTCTGCCAATGTACACAGAAATGCACCCAATCTAACTGAGAGGAACTTTATCATGCAGCAAGACAATGATCCAAAACTCACTGCCAACTCAACAAAGGACATTATCGTGAGGGAACTAAAGGGAGAAAGCCCCAAAACAAACAACAACTGAAAGACACTGTGGTGCAAGCCTGGAATGCAACACTTTGGTGATGTCAGTTATAGTTGCAGGCTTAATTATCCGGGGCTGAGCCCAGATTCTTCTCCATGCAATTTTTCCAGCTCAGCTAGTAGCCCAAGTTTTGTTTTATGGACACTGAGGTAACTTAGCTGTCAATGTATGACATGATACATAAAATATAAAACTTTTATAACTAGGCTATTTTGATGTCACTAGCCAAGGGGACTTTCCCTATCTTTCCTTCTGCTCTGCTCAGATCATGTTTACATTTACACACCTTGTTTTCCTGCTCAGCATCAGAGGATGTTACTGTTTCAGTTTCAACCCCTTTACTGGTTAAAAAAATGTAAATAAAAACTTTTTTTTTTTTTTTAAACCCGGCATATATCAGTGGTTCTCAAATTGGGGGCCGCCAGATGGTGTTGGGGGGGCACATAGTAATTCTAGAACATTATTTAAAATTTTTTTTTACCTGTATGTAAGTCGGGAATTTAAACCTTTGAATTATTATGTACATAAAAATTTTAAATATTAATAAATGGAATCAATTATATACAGCATATATATATGCCAGACCAGAAATACGGTAATTGATTTTAGATCTAGTCCTTCAGCTCCTCAACCAACTAGAGCGAAAGGTGGAATGGGCTAGCAGTTACAAGTATCTTAATAAGTTGCGTTTGTTTCGATACTCTGTATCATATGCAGTATGTAGAAAAGGACAGCAATGGTTACACTGTTTTCAAAAGCTCTGTACTTTTAATATCAGTCAGACTCTTATGACCATGTACTATAAAATCTTAGCTTTAATCTGTACTTTGCTTCTCTATATGCTGTTGGTATGGTTATATAAATGTTAAACATCGAAACTCACTGAATGTCATTGTCAACCAAGGTAGTAAGATTATCAGCATTAAGCAGACCGGGTTAACAAATAGCTTTGAATGGTTTTGTCTTACAGAAATCTAGAACGATTCTTGCACATTGTACTCATCCACTGTTCCATCAATTTAAAATGCTTCCTTCTGTTATACGTTATAGTATGCCTAAACTTAAAAGCAATCGGTATAGACATTTATGTGCTGGAGACGATCTGTTCCAATACTTTTGCTTACCTAAAAAATTGGGTGGTCTGCCACCAAAGTGCCATGTTCATCTTTTAATCTCAAACCCAAATGTCTTCAGTGCATAGCCAAAAACAAAATAATTGGCCTTGCTGTTCCAATACTTTCAGAAGATACTGTAGTTTATCCAATAGGTAACATTTTTGCTCTTACCACAGAACTAGGTTTTCTATTTATTACAATATTATAGTCATCTATGCCTTATGCATTATCCTTGCTTTTTTTTTTTTTTTTTAGTAAATTATGACAACTTTGATTGGTAAGAGAGAGATGAAACCTTATAATTTGAGAAAAAGGCACCAGGAATGATGAAACAGAAGCAGTGATTGGTAGTACACTCAGATTTGTGGACCTTAGTAATCACTAGCCAACAAAACAAATATCTGGGGGGAAAAAACAAGCAAAAAGCAGAAAATAGCTCAAACATAAAAGTACCTCTTTCATGATGCTCTGTGTAGCAGGAGTATCCGGCGTGTAGAGAAGTTTCCCAATGAAAAGTGGTTTAATGCCTCTCCATACAATGCGAGAAAGGGGATTCGACTCAAGGGTTTGAATCACGTTTTTACAGAATGGAGCTAAAAAATAAAATAAATAAATAATCAAACAAACTGATAAAATTCTCACAGCCAATTAGAGCAGGGGTAATCATATTTTATTAGAATCCTATTTGCACTATAAGACTATAATGCTCTGATTATTTTTGACCCATTCTTATTAAATAAATATCAGGCTGAAATTTTGTCATGAATATGAATTTAGTGATGCTATGTAGGAATTTAAAAGCCTACTCACTGGTAGTGTTGTCATTTCCCAAGTCATTTTCCTCTGTCCTGTCTTTACCCAAGAAGGACTTGATGTCATGGTCTTCATACCAGTTAAAGGACGGAATCTTCTCACCGCCCACCTTGGGATGCCCACACATAATCCTGGAGAAAGCTCGGAAGCTCTCACGAGGTAGCACTGAGCTATTCGCTGGAAAAAACAGCCTCAGTTCTGCATTCAGCTCCGTGAAGCTGGATAAAGCAGATACCTGGAGCGAGATATTCAAAAGAATGGAAAATACTATGACAATTATCAATGATTAAAGTGGCATTTAGTATGGCATTGCGCTAAAAGGGCATCTGGTCTGTAAATACTGACATTCACTGGGTGTCATTAAGCACGTTTCGTCTAGGCATCGGACACTTAAGGTGCGTTCACACATACAGCGACTCAGAGCGACAAAGCGCCCAGAGACCATTCATTTTCAATGAGAACTGGCGACGTCCGCTTGGCGACTAGATGTGGGCGTGTCCAGCGACACGACAAAGTTGAGAAAAGTTTAAGTAACCTTATACAAATTTGGAGCGACTCTGTGCAGCGACTATGGAAGAAGACAGTAGAGCGCACACGACACGTGCTGCGCCATGCTGTCTGCGGGTGAATTGTTTTTCTGGACCCAGACAGTCGCAGATAGATGGCACACAGCTTCGCCTTCATCTCGTAAGATACGATGCTTATATACACTGGTGAATTTTTATATAAAAATGCTCTCCCTCCAGAATGCGAGTTGAAAAGTGAGCTGGTGTCAAAAGTGGAATGCTAATTGTGCCACCAACTGACAAATGTTACTACGGCAACCAGTAGTAGGAACGCCTACTGGCAGCTTCATAGTGCAGTGACTGGTGACTTGTGTGTGAGCATACCTTTAATAATAACAGAAAGGATAGAAAGGAGGGAACTACAAGACTAAAAGATTGCTGCATACATCATTCAAAAGTGAGGTGAACTCCCGAGCCACAGAGGAGACAGCCCGGCTGAGCAGACGCACTTCAGCAGCATTGGAGCGGAGTCGCTCCCTCTGACAGGGACAGATGCAAATCAGTTGGTTAGACACCAAAGCACAGTAGTTTAACCCACAAAATCCAATCTCTGCCTCTGCAACATGTGGGCAATGAGAATGTCAACATCTTTGTTTAGTTTTTTTTTTGTATGAATGCATTTCACCTTATCTATTCTTAGGCCAAATTTGTGAAAGAACACTAACTGTGAAAATCCTGCTGAAGTTCAGTTGTGAAAGGAAGATTTGCTCCGCCTGCTGCAGCAAATCTGAGGGAACAGCACACAAGGACTGCTGCAGCTCGGTGAATGAGGAATTTCCTTCCACTGTGAGGTAGCGTTCCAAGAGCGTGGCATTACAGACGATATCGGACAGACGCATCCCAGCACCTGCCAGCGACACCTAGGGAACAAGAAGAAGAAACTTTAGCAGCCTGACAATTTCGAGATTTCATCTCCACACTCCTTACTTTATAATTCACTTTTTGGTTCATACTTTTGAATTTTTAGGACATTTCTAGAAATGCGTGCCCATATTTGCACACCCTTACTTCAAAATAATGGAAACAACACGACTTATTAACGCAAGCTTCATTATTTCTGTTTTCATCATCGGAAGTAAAAGAAACTGTCTAATACTGTATGTTAATAATCAAACAAATAAACATTTATTTGTTTCTATATTTTTTTTTTTTACAATGAGGTAAATATGAATGTTTATTCAACTTGCCTTTCTACATTTTCAGACAAACTACTGTTTGCCTTAAATTTTCGCAGCTTTTAAAGTTTAAGTCCTTTTTTCAATAGTCATGTACTTGTGTCTATATTTCTTAAACTTAGAATGTTGTAACGGGTTTCGATGGGAAAATATCAGTAAACGAAAATGGAGGTGTAAACCTTCGCGCTGAACGGTATACTATTTGTAGAGGCTGTCAGAAGTGTATAACAGAAGCAGAGAATGGAGAATACAGTCTTACCACCTGGAGGCTGAGTTGTGCTCTCAGTAACTGGTCTACAGCTGAAGCAGGAAGGCTGCAGTTGGTCCATAAAAAGGAAGAGAATGTCTCATTGGCTCTTAGGTACTCTCCCACTGGCAGATCTTTATCATAAAATTTAAGAGAGCAATCATGTAAAAGTGAATAAATCTCACGCCAAAGTCACATGCAATGCATAATACTGTCAGGTCGCTTTGTTTTTTTTTTTGTTTTTTTTAAATCACAGCTCATGGAACACAGATTAATAATAACCAACAATGACTAATACAGTAAGCATTTCTGCTCTGGACTTGCACAGAGATTTGCACAGCGACTATTGCTACAACCCCTTAAAATGATCTCAAACTGAAAAGCAGATCAACCAGAGTGCTGGAGAAATTATTCTATGATAACAGCATTTCTCCTCCACTCTGCCATTTTACTTTAAAGTGTATTGATTTATTTGTGTCTTTTAAAGCATATTAAAACTAGGTCCCACTTGGCCAAGCTTCCTGCCTCTCGCTTAGTCTCTGAACAGCAAGTGAGAAGTTCTCTAAGGCTGAGAGGGTTGTCTGATTGCCAAAGTTGGTGAGAATGGTCCTGCCATCCACGAATAGTCGAGAAAGTCTGAAAGTGACAGGATACAAAAATCACCCTGATATGACGCAAAGTGGCAAAGAAATAATTCTGTTGAAGAATATAAACAGAAGAATACACTGACATTGAGTTATTAAAATTTCCCACTTCACCCGGCGTCTCCCCTGGAGTCGGGTAGTGGAAGCACGAATTGTTGATGTTGCAGATGATGCCCTGAACCCATGCTAGAGTGCCGGCAGACGGGAGAGCTTTGTTGGGGAAGTGACCTGAAACCAGACACATAAACGTTTCCTTTCATAGAAAGTATAAATGACACAGAGTTACTCCTTATTTTACAGACTGTAAATCCACTATTACAATCAGGTACATAAATATTAGTCCATTGAGAAAGTTACTGTTATATTAGCTGTCTAGCACAGTATATAGAAGTTAATAAGTAAGTAAATAATGAATATGAGCTCCAAGTGCAAACTTTCATAACAGATCATAAACATGTGAATAATGTGCATTTTGTGGCTCATAATATATCTCTGAGACTCTGAGCAGAATGGCAGAATATTAACAAACAGACCAAAAATGGGACATGTACTTAAACAACGACCAGGGAAAACCATTTTTCTCACACATTTCTCTAAGACTGCTAAGACGACAACATCGTAATCCAAGTGGAAAGACAATACTTTTACGTTAAGTGTGTTCCTCCCATAGAAACCCGGTATAAAGAAAATGCTTAACGTGGCTTAATGTATTAACACAGTGATATTAAAAGACCAAATTCAGTATACACCTTATCAATAAAGCATACTATATATTAATACAGTATGTACTAAATTTGGTTCACCAATATCTGTCTTAGTCCATTAAACCACGTTAAGCTTTTTCTTTATAGCGCTTTTCTATGGGAAAACGCTTAACGTGAAACTTTCTGGGTTCATCTGCTTGCCTGTACATAGAATGCATCATCAATAAAGTGTATACTGAATCTGGGCTTACCACGTTAAGCATTTTTATTATACCGAGTTTCTATGGAGGGAACAGGTTTAACATAAAAAGATTGTCTTTCCGCTAGGATTACAGTGCCGTCGTCTTAGCAGTAGTTAGAAAAATGTGTGAGAAAAATGGTTTTCCCTGGTCGTTGTTTTAGTACGTTACTCCGCGTTAAGCGTTTTAGAAAGGTCCCCGAAAACCACCATGAAGGAACAAATAGGTCAGAATGCAAACGCTACCCTGTACTACTCCGGCTGCAGCTAATCAGCTTACGTGATTTCATGAGGAAAGCAGGGCTCAAAAAAAAAACACACAACTGTGGCACTTACACTGGCTGTGCATGTAGGGAGGGTGCGAGTGACGTACAGCGATGAGGATGAAGAACAGGAAGAGTGGCCAAAGCAGCTCTATGATCAGCTGGATCTGTGGAGAAGCTCGTTTTATCATAACCTTGATATTTAACCGTATGAGATTATGAGAACTTGAAGAGTGATGATGATGATGATGATGATGTGTGGTTACCTTGTTCCTCCTGCGGTAGGTAAGGTTCTTCCACAGCAGGAGTAAGAGCTGGGTTCCTATGGCCATGGTGGTATCTAGATGACCAGGATAACCAATAGCACACAATTAAAACTCAAATTCAAAGCTATTCAAAGGAGACAAAAGCAATCAGTGGACTCCCCAGCACTACAAACCCTAATTACAGTAATTGGCTTAATGAATTAAGGCAAATAAACCTCCTCTCGTCTGCACGTACAAAAGCATAGGTTTAGTACACAGGTAAAGTCTACATAGATGCACAGTTACTATTGTTGTATATAGCCATGTTGTCAATATATCGATTAAAACATTGTATTCTACCTTTTTAGTGACACAGTGATGTAGTTACATGTATATTAACAGGAAGAAGGAAGGAAGTGAAGTTTGTATGTTAATGCTTAATTCCCTTTAAATTAAAGAACTCAATAAGCCAGGTTGAAGTGACGTATTATTATGGTCTGTTCCATCTAGAAGTGATCGTGCACTTTTATAGTGAAGCTGCTAAACGGGTTAGTTTGCCGTACTCACGCTTCTGTATTTCACCTTCATCGCCGCTTATAAAGAAATAGCTAAATATTTACCTCTGGTGTCTAAATGCCTTCTTGTTTTTGCTTCAACAGTGCATTATATTGAAACATTCCTGCTCTTCATCGGGACACGAAGCCGGTGTCGGTTCATACGAACGCTTCCGAAAGAAGAGACAGGAGAGTGGGAGGGGCTCGAAGGAAAAACATTGCAACCACATTGAGCTTTCAACCAATCATAATATCACTTGTGCTGTAGACCCGCCCATCCTGGTTAATGTTTACAACAGCTAGCGGCAGTTTACGGCAGCCTACGCAGTGAAGAGGAACGTTGCTATTCCTGTTGCCGTTTGAATGAACGAATTCGTTATGTAAATTGAAATGCAATTTAGCACAGTGCAGAAGCTAAATAAAAACCCAGTCAGTGTGTCGCTAGTAACCATGGACTGTAACACACACACTGAGCAACTTTTTGGCACACATTTACAGGGCTCTCAAGTCTCACGCATTCAACGTGAGACACACGCATTTCAACCAGTTCACACGCTACACCTTGTATTTCTCACGCTGAGAAGTAAGGGAAAACTTGTCCCCCTGTATACAATTAATGGACGAGGCGCAGGCATACGGAGAGAAGTTTTCTGCCGAGTTCACAGCTGTCTCGATTTATATAGAGTTAAATGTCATCTACCAGCCAATCAGCCATTAGAATTAGTTGTTTCCGGGTAAATTACGTGATCCCGCTGCAAGCACGTTCGTTAATAGGCAACATGGATGCGCGCGCACACACAGAGTGGACGTTATCATCAATAATAATGATGATGGGGTTACCTACCGCATTCATGTTCTTATATTTATAGCTGTATTTTGTTGTAAT
This sequence comes from Stegophilus panzeri, assembly GCA_024331685.1. Taxonomy (NCBI): domain Eukaryota; kingdom Metazoa; phylum Chordata; class Actinopteri; order Siluriformes; family Trichomycteridae; genus Stegophilus; species Stegophilus panzeri. Next base: position 21,686,039 of record JANDJT010000002.1, on the reverse strand, counting down.
GTGACAAGTGATAATCTCAAGGTTTACTGGGTTTTATATGA
>JANDJT010000002.1:21658098-21671756 GCA_024331685.1 Stegophilus panzeri | reverse complement strand
TATGAAAAGTAATTTAAAAAGTACAAAAACACAAAAGCAAAAAAATCTATCTATCTATCTATCTATCTATCTATCTAAACAGATTATAGATTAGGTTATATATAGACAGATTTTATATAGAATAGATAATCATTACACCTGGTCTCCTCCAATGAGGGGTGGGGCATTAGTTACAAAAAGTTGAGAACCTGTCCTTTAATTAATTAATGATTTATCTGATTAAAGGATCACAGTGTTCTGCTTTATTTGCACTTAGATTTTTTTTTTTTTTTCAAAAACATTGCAATTGCCACCTTCACTGTACATTCACTATAACTGTAACATGCACCTACATTACACATGCATTTTTATTCATTATTATTATTATTATTATCATTATTATTGCACGTGCATCGCATAGAAAGGATTTATGTCAAAGTGCACAGTAGACACTCACCACTTTGTCTCTTCCTCTGTAGGACTCCAGCAAATTCACCACTGACTCAAATGAATTCTCCATGATTATAACCAAGTTATATGGTCATACAGCAACAAAAACCCCAGACTGCTCCTGTGACAGCGAGCTAACTATCACTACCTCATTATTGTCGCTGTGGAAAATATATACTGTACAGAGAAATGTTCAAAAATGCCACTTTCCCGTGTGCTTTAGTTCTTCATCGAAAATCAAACTGAACCTTTACACAAATGTGGTTAAGAGTCAGTACACAGCACACAGTGCAAGAACAGATGAATAGTGAACTTTGAACAGGAAATTGTTTCCTCAGACCAGAACAATAGATTACCTATCAGAGAGCAATCAGCGCCTCAGTGAGTAAGGACAAAGAAACAGAGATTAAAATCATTACTTAATTTCACAGTTTTAAATTATTTCTCCCTAATACAAACAACCAGGAATAAAAAGATAACCAAACAATGTTTTCAGTCATTTTGGGAGATGGTTGAGCTGCAACGTCATTTTTTATATGGGTCATTCCATCTCAAATAGTCCAATAATTGTAAAGTTGTTCCTTGACCATTCTTTTCTTTTTTTTCTTTCTTTTTTTCTTTTTTGAGTGATTGCTTCTATGTATTGGCATTGCAAAACCACAATTTTTTAATGTATTATTTTACTTGGTTTAACAACGACGGCCACATTTTGCACATTCTTGTTCCTTAGACTTAGATCCTAAGTCCAAATGTACTGCTCAGGATTGTTCACGTTTCCACTTTTAGGGTCAGTTTATAATGGGAAGGGTTAATTAGTCTTAGTCTTAATTAGTCTTAGTCTTAAGTTAGTCTTAATTTTTTAGAGGGTACCCAGGTAAGTATAGTGTGCATGCAGAACATTTCAAGACATTTGAGTCTTCTCTTATGTTTTTTATAGGGTGAGAAAAAAAAATTCCCTCAGTTTTGGGTTGAATATCTCTGCTGGGGGACTAGCTATGAACCTGAAATTTTCAGAAAAATAAGTCCTCTATATTAGCATTCTAGTGTAAAAATTGTTACTTTGGGATTGGAGGTAAACTCTGCAGGACAGTGGATCGCAAGAGCCAGATTTGAAAAACCAGCCTGAGCTAACATGTTGGTGCAGATGTACAGTTGGTATGCGTGAATAGATTTGATCCAAATATGGAAATAAAGCGTTCAGTTGGGTGTTTTACAAATGAACAGTGTAATAAAAAAGAGCTGTGGTGTTGTTTCTCCTGTGATAAAAGCAATAAGTAACTTCAGCAGAATGCTATTTATTTGTGTGAAAATTTCAGGCTCATATCTGGTCCCCCACCAGAGATATTCAACCCGAAAGTGAGAGGAATTTTAAACATTTTCACTTTCTGTTTTACTTTCACGCCCCTGTTTGAAAAAAAGAAAAAAAGAGAAGTCTTGCATGAACACTATACTTACCTAGGTACCCCCTAAAAATAAGACTTAGACTCGAACCCTTCTCATTATAAACTGACCCTAAAAGTGGAACTGTGAGCAATCTTGGCATTACATTTGGACTTTCTAAGTCTGGTGCTCTTTCTGGAGTTCTAATTCTAAGGAACAAGAATCTGCAAAATGTTTATATATGTTCATGTACCTTTAATTTGCTCTAGAGATCAGTTTTTGTTCCAGTGAGCTAGGACCATCCTGAGCAGAGATATTGAGGTTTCCATAAACAGCTGTATAACCAAAATTTGTTATGTGCCACGACACAAAGATACCCATTGTAGTTAAACCAAGTTAAAAATAAAACTGGTGATTTTGCAATGTCAATACATAGAGGTAATCACCTACATTGGACCAATTGAGATCTAATGACCCATATTATTTATGTAAGACTTAAATGTATGTAACAATATGAAAATTAATATAACCTTGTTTATTGTCAAGAATTTAATGTATCAAATTTACATTCACACAGACATACAAACTGTAAGAAAAATGGAAGAGGATGTCAAAGAACTCAAAGAAGAATAACTTGTGTTATTCTTAATCACAGTGTGGCAGTGACAAAGTACATGAAGCACTTCGGGTTCGTCGGCGTCAGAGTGAACCCCGAATGATATCAACGCAGACATTTTATACTGTGTTTCAAACCAGGTTTTCTGTATGTAATGTAAATGAAGTTTCATTCTTAATGTAAATTAAAGATAGCATTTGATATGATCACTTTCTGTTCTCACAGAACAGATGTTATTACAGGTGTGACCCCAAATGGTGAGGTGATAGGATTATCAAGACAAATGTCTTTCTGAATGCTAATTATGGTCACATAGCCCTTTGTTCAGAGATGGTTCCTGATGTCCCACTGCCGCTCCCATGCTATAACTGTGTGAATGTCACTTTAGGTGGTATTATATACATATTGTTGAGACTGAGATAAATTGTCCCTTTGATAATTCTGCCTTTTTGGGGAACAACCTTATCCTAACACAGTTCGGGGTGGAATCTGCTGAGAGACAGTCTGTAATTTCTTACAAAATCAAATCAATGACTCAAATAAAAGAGCATTTTGACTGATTCCCATCCTCAATAAAGCACAATGCTATTTGTGCATGATGTCCTTTAATGTCAGGCTGGGTGCATTATCGTGAGATGAACCTTCGTGACACTTTGACCCAGCATTCATTTCCTGATATTTACATCTAGACGTGACTAACAACCAGCCATTGAACAGGTCAGCCAAGAACAACAACAGCAGCTGATGGAAGAAACATCGTGAGAGCTGTGAAGAAAAACCCCAAAACAACAGTCAGTGACATCACTAAAAACCTACACAGGACAGAGGTGAAGGTATCACAATCCCCCATTCAAAGATTTATAAAATAAGTCTAAAAAATATAGAGGCTATACCACAAGATGCAAACCAGTCATCAGCAGTAAGACTGGAAAGCCAGATTGAAATTTGCAAAGAAATACAGCACCACAAAGGTCCTGGAACCAAGATTAACTTCTAACAAAGTGATGGAAAGGCCAAAGTGTGGAGAAAGAAAGGATCTGCTCATAATTCAAAACATACAAGCTCATTGGTCAAGCACGGTGGAGGTAGTGTCATGGCTTGTGCTTGCATGGCTGCTTCTGGAACAGGCTCACTAATATTTATTGATGATAAAACTCATGATGGTAGCAGCAGAATGAATTCAGAAGTCTACAGAAACAGTCTGTCTGCACCAGAACTTAATCCAATTGAGCATGCATTTGGAGAAACCCCCCAAACAAACAACAAGACATCACAAAAGAAAAATGCAACAGTTTGGTGCTGTCAGTGGGTAACCAACTCGATGCAGTTATTGCAAGCAAGGGATATGCAACGAAATATTAAGTGTTATTTAATTTACTTCAAGAGTATCTGTTCCAATACATTTGCTCACCAAAGATTGGGTGGTCTGCCATCAAAGTGCCATGTTCTAAATGTAACACATCTAGATGTAAATATCAGGAAATGTAAGCTTAAATTCTGATCCTTTGTCTCATATTCATCTTTTGATCACAAACCCAAATGTCTTCAGTATATAGCAAAAACAAAAATAATTGGCCTTGCTGTTCCAATACTTTCAGAGGAGATTGTATGTAACTGTGGTTCAACTAATAAGTGGGGGTTTGAAAGATTATGTTGTACACATCTGTATAACATTACAATATATTGCAGATTTGTCACTGCCAACTACGAATCAAGTTTATCGGGTATTTGGAATAATCATTACCAATAATGATTTTTTTTTTTGTGGTAAAGAATCAGCATATTGGATTTATACCCATGCTTGGTGTAGACTGCAGAACTAGTGGAGGCCACATACTGGTAGTGCACCCTGCCAGACAATAATAGACTCGCAAATAGTGCTGATGTCATGCTTTATTGACGATAAGAATCACTCAAAATGCTTATACTTTTTTCTACTGAGGATAAAAATTGCTCAAGCTTGAGCTTTATCTTCTATTGAGGATAAATGTCCAAAATTTACACTTGTTCTAGTGCCACCCAGGAAGCAGCTACAGTATAGCTCACATCGAATGGCAATTAATGGAAGAAGGCACCTGTCCAGCAATCCAGAAAGAAGTAGAAGGAAGTAAACCGTTTTTTTTTTTTCTTCAAAATACTGCATTGGATTTTACTGATGTACTTTTACACTATTCAAAGCCTTCAGCAACTTCTGATTGTGATCCGTGGGGCCGAAAATATTGCTACATGTAATTGTAATTGTATTATTTCTTAAGACAATTAGTCAAATTCTTTTGTCCTCTGTTAACACATTAATGTGGGCTATCTCTTCTAAAAAAGTATATTTTTATATTCAAGATAGTGTTGCTTCAAAAATGCTTGGCCCCTAGCAACCTTACGGAGACAATCAGTTCTTATGTGATAGTTTTCTGTTTAATAAGATCACTTGTGGAAAAAAAAAGTATGTTTTTCCTAAGGACATGCTAATAAAAACAGAAGGGCATTTGCAATTTGTTTATGGGAATATATGTTCTGCAATTAATAGCTGAAGTCCAACTGGTATTAGATGGTCACTATTTTGTATTAGTAATATAAAATGTAAGAATGTAAAAATATCAGATTACTAAAAAACAAACAAACACGTATTTATTTCTTCAGTGTACAACATTTTCTTGAATGAGCCTCCTGATCCTCCATCCTGTCCTCATGTCCTCAAGATGCATTAAGGAGTATCATCAGGTCCTCTTTTACATCCATCATCTCCATTATAGCATAGTTAATGGCCGTCAAGACCGCAGTGGTGCTGGTCCAGTGACATCATTATCATAAATGTCTGTGATAAAAATGGGAAAAATGAAAGATACAGCGTTAACATGAGGTTTTCAGAAAAAAACATTACGTGCAAGCTGTAATTCTTACAGCGAAAGCATGGAGATTGGATGCACTGGTCCATAATATTTGACCGAATAGAAGCATCTTTAAAAAAATTGTCTGAAGCGATCACATTTACAGCCGTGAATCTTTGACTGAGGGAACCGTTTCTTTGCACTCCCATACCTGTCATGTTGTCAATATCATCATATATGTCATTTTCCCTGAAATAAAAAAAGCATCATTTAACAACACTGGTTTAGAATTATTACACAATGAATAATATAATTTATTGTAGTAATAATGATAATAATGATTACAGAATAAAACATACTCGTGCAGGAGGTAATGTCTAGGAACATATCCATCTGAAAACAGATAATTAAAAAAAAAAAACAACACTGTAATATCATAGTATATATAGTGTATACAGTATAAATGCTTTTCATACATTTGAATACCTAATGTTAATTGTAAGATGTTAATTATCTTTTGAAAATGTCAAAAAAAATAAACGAAAACCATAATATTATTATGGTATTACAGTGTTTCTCACAAGAGGGCGCACAACACGTACATTTGCCCTGTTCACTGCGACAGAGTACTTTCTTCTCGTTAGTCTGCTGAATGACTTCAAGAATTTCCCCCTGCACAACAGTCAGGTCCTTCCCACTGCCCTTCTTGATGTTGGCATTTGGATCCACCATCATGCAGCAAAGAACTTTGATGGGACCTTCAAACTGTCAATGCCAAACCACAGCACATAACCATCTGTTACTGAATTTATTTCCTGCTAAGGGTCATGGAGGTAAAAGCGGATTAAACGCCGGGCTTCTTGATCTTAGAGCAGAACCACAATTAAGGGACGTTTACCTTAAACTTTTTTCTGAACTCCTTTTCCTCTTTCTCTAGCTTCTTGCTTTTTTTGGGGTCTTGGCTAAGAATTCAGGACAGAACGTTATGAACAAAACCAAACATTCAAAGCAACACATTTATTGTTTGACTTTTTGATTTCGAACATATTGTAGACAATATTGAATATGTGATATTTGATATAATCAGTTATTTTGATTGCACCTGAGATTTTACATAGATAACGATGCCAACACAGGAAACAAAGGGTCTTTCTCTGACCCGTGGACATAAAGTTACTTATTAACAAGAAGTGAGATGAGAAAATATATTCAGCTATCATTTAACCAGGACACAGTCGATACATGGGGAGTTCATGGGCAGTTTTTATTAAGTAATGCTGATTTTCTTCACTTCTTCAGAGTGACGAATAAGATACTGATAAAGGGCTGTTATGATTGTTCACACACTGTGCAGGTTAATGACAACAGGAAAAGTAGGCTAATTGAAGGTGTAAAGATTATACATGGATAGCAACAGCACTTGAACGTTTCACTTATTGTGCGTACCATATCTCCGGAGGGGGCAGGGGGAAATCATCTGGTATGACATGATCAATATCATCATATACCTCTGTGAGGGGAGGAGAATATATATATATATGATGGTTTATATATATGAACCAAAATGATGGTTTTTTTATTTTATATATATATATATATATATATATATATATATATATAAAATAAAAAAACCATCATTTTGGTTCATATATATAAACCATCATATATATATATATTCTCCTCCCCTCACAGAGGTATATGATGATATTGATCATGTCATACCAGATGATTTCCCCCTGCCCCCTCCGGAGATATGGTACGCACAATAAGTGAAACGTTCAAGTGCTGTTGCTATCCATGTATAATCTTTACACCTTCAATTAGCCTACTTTTCCTGTTGTCATTAACCTGCACAGTGTGTGAACAATCATAACAGCCCTTTATCAGTATCTTATTCGTCACTCTGAAGAAGTGAAGAAAATCAGCATTACTTAATAAAAACTGCCCATGAACTCCCCATGTATCGACTGTGTCCTGGTTAAATGATAGCTGAATATATTTTCTCATCTCACTTCTTGTTAATAAGTAACTTTATGTCCACGGGTCAGAGAAAGACCCTTTGTTTCCTGTGTTGGCATCGTTATCTATGTAAAATCTCAGGTGCAATCAAAATAACTGATTATATCAAATATCACATATTCAATATTGTCTACAATATGTTCGAAATCAAAAAGTCAAACAATAAATGTGTTGCTTTGAATGTTTGGTTTTGTTCATAACGTTCTGTCCTGAATTCTTAGCCAAGACCCCAAAAAAAGCAAGAAGCTAGAGAAAGAGGAAAAGGAGTTCAGAAAAAAGTTTAAGGTAAACGTCCCTTAATTGTGGTTCTGCTCTAAGATCAAGAAGCCCGGCGTTTAATCCGCTTTTACCTCCATGACCCTTAGCAGGAAATAAATTCAGTAACAGATGGTTATGTGCTGTGGTTTGGCATTGACAGTTTGAAGGTCCCATCAAAGTTCTTTGCTGCATGATGGTGGATCCAAATGCCAACATCAAGAAGGGCAGTGGGAAGGACCTGACTGTTGTGCAGGGGGAAATTCTTGAAGTCATTCAGCAGACTAACGAGAAGAAAGTACTCTGTCGCAGTGAACAGGGCAAATGTACGTGTTGTGCGCCCTCTTGTGAGAAACACTGTAATACCATAATAATATTATGGTTTTCGTTTATTTTTTTTGACATTTTCAAAAGATAATTAACATCTTACAATTAACATTAGGTATTCAAATGTATGAAAAGCATTTATACTGTATACACTATATATACTATGATATTACAGTGTTGTTTTTTTTTTTTAATTATCTGTTTTCAGATGGATATGTTCCTAGACATTACCTCCTGCACGAGTATGTTTTATTCTGTAATCATTATTATCATTATTACTACAATAAATTATATTATTCATTGTGTAATAATTCTAAACCAGTGTTGTTAAATGATGCTTTTTTTATTTCAGGGAAAATGACATATATGATGATATTGACAACATGACAGGTATGGGAGTGCAAAGAAACGGTTCCCTCAGTCAAAGATTCACGGCTGTAAATGTGATCGCTTCAGACAATTTTTTTAAAGATGCTTCTATTCGGTCAAATATTATGGACCAGTGCATCCAATCTCCATGCTTTCGCTGTAAGAATTACAGCTTGCACGTAATGTTTTTTTCTGAAAACCTCATGTTAACGCTGTATCTTTCATTTTTCCCATTTTTATCACAGACATTTATGATAATGATGTCACTGGACCAGCACCACTGCGGTCTTGACGGCCATTAACTATGCTATAATGGAGATGATGGATGTAAAAGAGGACCTGATGATACTCCTTAATGCATCTTGAGGACATGAGGACAGGATGGAGGATCAGGAGGCTCATTCAAGAAAATGTTGTACACTGAAGAAATAAATACGTGTTTGTTTGTTTTTTAGTAATCTGATATTTTTACATTCTTACATTTTATATTACTAATACAAAATAGTGACCATCTAATACCAGTTGGACTTCAGCTATTAATTGCAGAACATATATTCCCATAAACAAATTGCAAATGCCCTTCTGTTTTTATTAGCATGTCCTTAGGAAAAACATACTTTTTTTTTCCACAAGTGATCTTATTAAACAGAAAACTATCACATAAGAACTGATTGTCTCCGTAAGGTTGCTAGGGGCCAAGCATTTTTGAAGCAACACTATCTTGAATATAAAAATATACTTTTTTAGAAGAGATAGCCCACATTAATGTGTTAACAGAGGACAAAAGAATTTGACTAATTGTCTTAAGAAATAATACAATTACAATTACATGTAGCAATATTTTCGGCCCCACGGATCACAATCAGAAGTTGCTGAAGGCTTTGAATAGTGTAAAAGTACATCAGTAAAATCCAATGCAGTATTTTGAAGAAAAAAAAAAAACGGTTTACTTCCTTCTACTTCTTTCTGGATTGCTGGACAGGTGCCTTCTTCCATTAATTGCCATTCGATGTGAGCTATACTGTAGCTGCTTCCTGGGTGGCACTAGAACAAGTGTAAATTTTGGACATTTATCCTCAATAGAAGATAAAGCTCAAGCTTGAGCAATTTTTATCCTCAGTAGAAAAAAGTATAAGCATTTTGAGTGATTCTTATCGTCAATAAAGCATGACATCAGCACTATTTGCGAGTCTATTATTGTCTGGCAGGGTGCACTACCAGTATGTGGCCTCCACTAGTTCTGCAGTCTACACCAAGCATGGGTATAAATCCAATATGCTGATTCTTTACCACAAAAAAAAAAATCATTATTGGTAATGATTATTCCAAATACCCGATAAACTTGATTCGTAGTTGGCAGTGACAAATCTGCAATATATTGTAATGTTATACAGATGTGTACAACATAATCTTTCAAACCCCCACTTATTAGTTGAACCACAGTTACATACAATCTCCTCTGAAAGTATTGGAACAGCAAGGCCAATTATTTTTGTTTTTGCTATATACTGAAGACATTTGGGTTTGTGATCAAAAGATGAATATGAGACAAAGGATCAGAATTTAAGCTTACATTTCCTGATATTTACATCTAGATGTGTTACATTTAGAACATGGCACTTTGATGGCAGACCACCCAATCTTTGGTGAGCAAATGTATTGGAACAGATACTCTTGAAGTAAATTAAATAACACTTAATATTTCGTTGCATATCCCTTGCTTGCAATAACTGCATCGAGTTGGTTACCCACTGACAGCACCAAACTGTTGCATTTTTCTTTTGTGATGTCTTGTTGTTTGTTTGGGGGGTTTCTCCAAATGCATGCTCAATTGGATTAAGTTCTGGTGCAGACAGACTGTTTCTGTAGACTTCTGAATTCATTCTGCTGCTACCATCATGAGTTTTATCATCAATAAATATTAGTGAGCCTGTTCCAGAAGCAGCCATGCAAGCACAAGCCATGACACTACCTCCACCGTGCTTGACCAATGAGCTTGTATGTTTTGAATTATGAGCAGATCCTTTCTTTCTCCACACTTTGGCCTTTCCATCACTTTGTTAGAAGTTAATCTTGGTTCCAGGACCTTTGTGGTGCTGTATTTCTTTGCAAATTTCAATCTGGCTTTCCAGTCTTACTGCTGATGACTGGTTTGCATCTTGTGGTATAGCCTCTATATTTTTTAGACTTATTTTATAAATCTTTGAATGGGGGATTGTGATACCTTCACCTCTGTCCTGTGTAGGTTTTTAGTGATGTCACTGACTGTTGTTTTGGGGTTTTTCTTCACAGCTCTCACGATGTTTCTTCCATCAGCTGCTGTTGTTGTTCTTGGCTGACCTGTTCAATGGCTGGTTGTTAGTCACGTCTAGATGTAAATATCAGGAAATGAATGCTGGGTCAAAGTGTCACGAAGGTTCATCTCACGATAATGCACCCAGCCTGACATTAAAGGACATCATGCACAAATAGCATTGTGCTTTATTGAGGATGGGAATCAGTCAAAATGCTCTTTTATTTGAGTCATTGATTTGATTTTGTAAGAAATTACAGACTGTCTCTCAGCAGATTCCACCCCGAACTGTGTTAGGATAAGGTTGTTCCCCAAAAAGGCAGAATTATCAAAGGGACAATTTATCTCAGTCTCAACAATATGTATATAATACCACCTAAAGTGACATTCACACAGTTATAGCATGGGAGCGGCAGTGGGACATCAGGAACCATCTCTGAACAAAGGGCTATGTGACCATAATTAGCATTCAGAAAGACATTTGTCTTGATAATCCTATCACCTCACCATTTGGGGTCACACCTGTAATAACATCTGTTCTGTGAGAACAGAAAGTGATCATATCAAATGCTATCTTTAATTTACATTAAGAATGAAACTTCATTTACATTACATACAGAAAACCTGGTTTGAAACACAGTATAAAATGTCTGCGTTGATATCATTCGGGGTTCACTCTGACGCCGACGAACCCGAAGTGCTTCATGTACTTTGTCACTGCCACACTGTGATTAAGAATAACACAAGTTATTCTTCTTTGAGTTCTTTGACATCCTCTTCCATTTTTCTTACAGTTTGTATGTCTGTGTGAATGTAAATTTGATACATTAAATTCTTGACAATAAACAAGGTTATATTAATTTTCATATTGTTACATACATTTAAGTCTTACATAAATAATATGGGTCATTAGATCTCAATTGGTCCAATGTAGGTGATTACCTCTATGTATTGACATTGCAAAATCACCAGTTTTATTTTTAACTTGGTTTAACTACAATGGGTATCTTTGTGTCGTGGCACATAACAAATTTTGGTTATACAGCTGTTTATGGAAACCTCAATATCTCTGCTCAGGATGGTCCTAGCTCACTGGAACAAAAACTGATCTCTAGAGCAAATTAAAGGTACATGAACATATATAAACATTTTGCAGATTCTTGTTCCTTAGAATTAGAACTCCAGAAAGAGCACCAGACTTAGAAAGTCCAAATGTAATGCCAAGATTGCTCACAGTTCCACTTTTAGGGTCAGTTTATAATGAGAAGGGTTCGAGTCTAAGTCTTATTTTTAGGGGGTACCTAGGTAAGTATAGTGTTCATGCAAGACTTCTCTTTTTTTCTTTTTTTCAAACAGGGGCGTGAAAGTAAAACAGAAAGTGAAAATGTTTAAAATTCCTCTCACTTTCGGGTTGAATATCTCTGGTGGGGGACCAGATATGAGCCTGAAATTTTCACACAAATAAATAGCATTCTGCTGAAGTTACTTATTGCTTTTATCACAGGAGAAACAACACCACAGCTCTTTTTTATTACACTGTTCATTTGTAAAACACCCAACTGAACGCTTTATTTCCATATTTGGATCAAATCTATTCACGCATACCAACTGTACATCTGCACCAACATGTTAGCTCAGGCTGGTTTTTCAAATCTGGCTCTTGCGATCCACTGTCCTGCAGAGTTTACCTCCAATCCCAAAGTAACAATTTTTACACTAGAATGCTAATATAGAGGACTTATTTTTCTGAAAATTTCAGGTTCATAGCTAGTCCCCCAGCAGAGATATTCAACCCAAAACTGAGGGAATTTTTTTTTCTCACCCTATAAAAAACATAAGAGAAGACTCAAATGTCTTGAAATGTTCTGCATGCACACTATACTTACCTGGGTACCCTCTAAAAAATTAAGACTAACTTAAGACTAAGACTAATTAAGACTAAGACTAATTAACCCTTCCCATTATAAACTGACCCTAAAAGTGGAAACGTGAACAATCCTGAGCAGTACATTTGGACTTAGGATCTAAGTCTAAGGAACAAGAATGTGCAAAATGTGGCCGTCGTTGTTAAACCAAGTAAAATAATACATTAAAAAATTGTGGTTTTGCAATGCCAATACATAGAAGCAATCACTCAAAAAAGAAAAAAAGAAAGAAAAAAAAGAAAAGAATGGTCAAGGAACAACTTTACAATTATTGGACTATTTGAGATGGAATGACCCATATAAAAAATGACGTTGCAGCTCAACCATCTCCCAAAATGACTGAAAACATTGTTTGGTTATCTTTTTATTCCTGGTTGTTTGTATTAGGGAGAAATAATTTAAAACTGTGAAATTAAGTAATGATTTTAATCTCTGTTTCTTTGTCCTTACTCACTGAGGCGCTGATTGCTCTCTGATAGGTAATCTATTGTTCTGGTCTGAGGAAACAATTTCCTGTTCAAAGTTCACTATTCATCTGTTCTTGCACTGTGTGCTGTGTACTGACTCTTAACCACATTTGTGTAAAGGTTCAGTTTGATTTTCGATGAAGAACTAAAGCACACGGGAAAGTGGCATTTTTGAACATTTCTCTGTACAGTATATATTTTCCACAGCGACAATAATGAGGTAGTGATAGTTAGCTCGCTGTCACAGGAGCAGTCTGGGGTTTTTGTTGCTGTATGACCATATAACTTGGTTATAATCATGGAGAATTCATTTGAGTCAGTGGTGAATTTGCTGGAGTCCTACAGAGGAAGAGACAAAGTGGTGAGTGTCTACTGTGCACTTTGACATAAATCCTTTCTATGCGATGCACGTGCAATAATAATGATAATAATAATAATAATAATGAATAAAAATGCATGTGTAATGTAGGTGCATGTTACAGTTATAGTGAATGTACAGTGAAGGTGGCAATTGCAATGTTTTTGAAAAAAAAAAAAAAATCTAAGTGCAAATAAAGCAGAACACTGTGATCCTTTAATCAGATAAATCATTAATTAATTAAAGGACAGGTTCTCAACTTTTTGTAACTAATGCCCCACCCCTCATTGGAGGAGACCAGGTGTAATGATTATCTATTCTATATAAAATCTGTCTATATATAACCTAATCTATAATCTGTTTAGATAGATAGATAGATAGATAGATAGATAGAT
>JANDJT010000002.1:21640377-21655215 GCA_024331685.1 Stegophilus panzeri | reverse complement strand
TTTAAACCCTTTCCAATAAAGATCTGTAAAGCTTATTTGGATTTTACAAAATTATCTTTAAAATAAAGTCTCCTGAAAAAGGGACGCTTCTTATTTTTGCTGAGTATATTTTATTTAATAATTATGAATCAATTCATTCCTGAACGGGACTTCCGCCACAAACCCACCTCATCAGCCTGAGATGAGAAACTGCTCGTCCATGATTCTGTAAAAGCACAAGATGTATATACATTCAGGATATTTTATATTTAAAAGTGGACAGGCTATTTCACAGCATTTGCTAACAGTTGATTCATTGCGAATCCCTATTTCCTTTCATAGTCATCAGGATGGTTTTAATGTATTAACTGAATAGTAAGGAAGCAAAACCTTGCAAGTACCACTAACAAAAATCCTTATGCATTTATAAAAAAAATGACACGCAAAATAATCAAAATGGCTGCACATTTCTACAAGCGTGATCATTTCCGGAGTAAGAGAAATGATTGCATGAGATAAAACTGCTTTTACCACTGGAAGATGGTTTAGGAGGTGGAGGTGGAGGTGGGGGCAAATCGATGTCGTCATATGTGTCCTGTTCAGGTTCGATGTTTCTAAATCAACAAAATCCCATATTAACAAAGCTCACTGAGCGCTTACACTGTTTAAAAAGCTATGGTATTCATTTTAATGTTTGACACAGGCCATTTATTATTATTTTTTTATTATTATTTTTTTTTTTACAAATTACACGTCGCACTAATAGTTCTAGGTCTGGAGTTTTTATTTGGGCAATTCTCGGGAAATTCCAGTGCGCCATCAGGAAATTTGCAGTGTAGCTAGCATTTGCACACCCACACATTCTAGAGGCATTGAGACATGAAAATGCACATGTTTGATCAGAGCATGAATTAATTCCATAATAAACAGTGACAAATTGATATAGCAATCCACATGGTCACTCGTAATCATCTGCTTCCTGGTGGATCCAGGATCCTTCCACGTTTCTCATCATGCAATAATCTGCATATGGCATTATGTTTTACCCTTTGTATTAAAAGAAATACTACGACCAGTACTTTTACAAATAATAATAATAATAGCTATTATTATAATAAACAGCACGGCTGAAATTCCCCATTTTGTGAATCAATAAAGTTCAGTTAAAATCATAAACGTTACTGCACGTACCTCTGTGGAATGGGCAGTGTTGCAGACAAGAGGGTTGTTTTTGGTGGTCGAGGTGGCCCTGTTAAAAACACCGACATGCATGAGACAGGCTTTGAGACAAATTCAATGCAATAGACACCTTGACTCTGTTTCTCCCAAAATCTATGCAAAACATACAATGTAGGAAACATACAGAAACATACATACTGCACATATACATTTATAATATGAATAATTAAACAGCTAGGTGCTTATAATTATAGGAAATAGAAATTCAGTCTGTCCTTGGGGATTTGTTTTCTCCAATGATTCTGGGAATAGGTTCATAAATGTATCATATCTCATAGAAGCAGTTTGGGGTTTAAAAACTAGAATCATATATTATAATATATTACATGGTATCATTGAAAAGCAGCTGCCTAAACAAACAGTAATACATGTTCCCTTATTCAATTAGAAATTGCTGTAATTTCACAGGGAGCAGTTTTTTTTAAAAACATATACACACCGTGTATCTTGGTTTGCTTAGTCAACTACATCTATTGTTTCATTACAGTCAGAAACAAGCGTTAAAACTCTCCTTTCACTTTCAAAGTGGTCATCAGTAATATAGCTGTAGAACCTAATTAGTAAGATACAGCTAACTGTTTAAGTGCCGTTTACTTCAGCGGACTTCCAAAACATTTAGCTAAGTTCACTAAGTTAGCTAGCCTGCTCTCCAATCCATCAAATTAACGAAATAATTGATTACTTTACACGCTTAGCTAACTCAGCTGACATGTTAAAAGAGTTGCTAGTGTATCTTGAATTACTGTTAGCTAGAAGGTGTATGATGGCACAAGGGTACATCCTGCTACTTTATTTTGGTTTCTAGTTCTAGTGGCTTATTTTTATGTCAGGGAGATGTTCATGGTGTCATCTGTGATTTTTCCTGCTGAAAATATAACAAATAGGCCTAATAATGAAAAAAAAAATGTTGGTGCAAGCGGGTATGATTCTTGTCATTTAAAATCAGAAAGAATTTTACTGTATAGAATTTTGCAGTAATGAACATCAACATGAATGAAATTGACAATATTGGTTCAATTTTTAATTTTTATTTTTTACATTAACTTCAATTAAGATTTCATAGATTTTACAGTACAATTTGCAGTAAGTTTTGCTGGCAGTATCATACAGTATAATATTTACATTAATGGCTACAGTAAATTACTATTATTTATTCTACAGTTTGCATTTATAGTAGTATATTGGAAATGGTGTTGCCATTTTTATTATTATTATTATTATTATTATTGTTATTATTATTATTTTTATCCTTATTATTATTTTAAATTTAAGGTTGTTTTTTTCTTAAACAAATGTAAAAAAATAAATAAATCAATCAATAAAAATAAGCATGCTAATCTCATGACTTGCATTTGATTCATACAGTTGTATCCAAAAGTCTGAGACTACACTGAAAATCTGGGATTCTTTCTCTCTTTGTTTTTTTTAAAACTGGAAATAAACAGAAGGTTTTAGAATTTTGAAATGTTTAAAACAAAGAAAGTAAATATTTAATATCTTGAATATTTAATATTCAAGATTCTGCACTATTTCTAGGTCCTTATTTTAAATGTAAGCAAATGTGTGATATTGACCACGTTAACTGCTTTGTACAAAAGGTCAGATTTTCCTCATGTCTAATCTTTTCTATTGAAGCATGTGTTCTGACGACACCCCAGTGTATCTCAAATGGATCATTATGTTTTGTAAAAACTTGTGGAGTCCATGCCAGATCGAGTGCACACTGTCGTTAAATCAAAAAGGGGATGTACCAAATACAAATTCATTTTTTTACATTTATGCAAATATTTCAAAGATTCTACTTTTCACTCAAGTTGTTGTCAATAATATAATTTGTAATGAAAATTGTTGTATTAAATTAGAAAAGAATGCTAAATAGAAGCGTTCTCTCTAGTGTTCTCAGACGTTTGGATTGCACTGTAGTTTGTAGACCGTTAGAAATTGTCCTGATAGTTAAATGAGTACATTAGCACGCTACCATGACAGGACTCTTTATATGAGTGAAAGCAGTCGCCACATCAGCCAACAAAATTCTTTCTAAGACTCCCAAACAACCCCATGCCAGTTTTTATTCCCCCAAAAGCAGCCAAACTGGGTGGTCTTCACCTTTACTTAAACTGTTCGATGAAATATTACTTTTCTTCTGATTAACATAGTAACATTATACTTTGCATTGCATTTATTATAAAATCTAAATAAATGTTAAACCAGTAAGATGTTAGATACATACAGTTGACAAATGAAAAGAAAAAAATAACACAGTGTGTCTTAGTAAGATGTTGGGCCACCACAAACTCCCAAAACCTTGGAACTTCTACAAGTTGCTGGAACTGTGTTAGAGGAATGAACGGCATTCTCCAAAAAAACAAAAAAAACAAAAACCCTTGATTACTTTTGATGATGGTGCTGGACAGTGCTGTATAACATGTTGCTCCAGAATACCCCGTTGGATAAAAGGACCCAAACCATGTCAGCAAAATGGCCTCCCATAGCATAACAGATCCCCTGTCACTTGTCTGTGTTTCCATTGACAACACAGTAAACAACCTGCTGTGTCTCCACCCAACCTCCTATTTATCCTGTTGTTCATATCCCCGATATTCTCTCAGTATATCATTATAACAAACATCAATGCAATCTGACCCTCACACTCGCCCCAGTGACACGTCAAACACACGTCACCGTATACGATTAGTGGCATTAGAGACTCATTTTACATTGATAAAATATGTTGCCTACATTTCCCCCCAAAAAAATCATGATATCAATATTATATCATCATATTACATTGCCCTACTAGTTAGCATGCTATTGTAATCATCAGGCTAATACACGAGTTAACACTAAAACTAGTTGTTACATGTATGTAAAAAATACAAGGTTCTTTTTTGAAAAAAAAAAAAAAAAAAAAAAGATGTATAAAGGCAAATCAAATGTACTTACCCTCAAGTGTTTTAGTATCTTGATGGACTGTGGGTTGAAGGGCAAGACCCTTTACACGGAAACGATCCAGGCTGACAGACGGGGGTCGTTTTGGCTTTATAGGTCGTTGTCCGACATTGGGAATTGGTTTTCTCAGGGGCGCTACCTCTGACACGCTCTTCTGGCTTGGCAGTTGTAATCTGGGTAATGACTGGGGCTTCTTCTCAAGATGTTGCAGCATCTTGTTCTGGAGAAGTTCCCCTGTCAGTTTTACTCTCCTTATGTTCTCAGAGTCATTGATAGGCGGTTTAGGATCCTCTTTAGCTTCAGGCGGTTTAGCTCCCAGGCGGTGAGAGGGAGGAGGTTTGGGAAAAACTCCTTGAGGTCTCTTGAGTTCAGTGCTGGGGTTCACTGGAAACACTGGCTTTGGAGCTGCAGGTGGAAGCTTGCTTCGGACCAGTCCATTGTCTGACGTCTCTGGCAAATGACCAGCCATGTGAGGCCTGGCGTAAGCTCCACCACTAGAGGTGGCCCTTTCTGCCTGAGAATGAAACTTGGCCCTCAGGGCCTTGAAGTCTACAGTGTCCTCCTATTAAAAAAGGCAAAAATTTAAGGAACAGATCACACTAGTTATTAACATAATAATTACAATATAATATAAAACTAATATAAAATGAACCACTTGTGGTTTACATTCACTGAAACATAATGCACTAAGACGTCTTTTCTCATACCTCTCACTCCACTGATTGATATGTATATATATGTTGTGCTCTTGTATTTGAAAATATGTGGATATGTCTGTCCTAGCCTTTGTACAATAACTTCTTTACCTGTGTAATTGATTTTTTGGATGCTGAGAGTGGGTGGGGGGAGGGTATATAAAATGTATTTTCTTTGGATATTTTCTTGTTCTCTTCCATGTTTTTTTTCAATAAAAATAAGTTATTAGAAGAAGTCTTTTCCCTCTTTTGCAATAATGAAATATTTCCCCTGAGCAGCCTTTGAGGTTGGAACCACGTTGCAAGCTGACGCACACAGATTCAGAGCTGTGAGACAAATCACTATGAGATTACTGCTGTATTATGTGTCACTGGTAGCTCAGTGATGAATTATTAATTAAGAGCTGTGAGTTCAAAACCCTAAAGACTCACTGTTGCTTCCTTGAGCAAGGCCCATAACCTTTAACAGCTCAGGATGCTTGGATTCTATCCTGTCTCAATTTTAATTTGCGTTGGATAAAAAGGATCCAACAAATAAATGAAAGTAATCAAAAATTCTAACTGCGATCTCAGCACCAGATAGTCGTCGTCGTCGTCGTCGTCGTCCCTCCCCCGACTGATTATTTCCCTTTTTTGCTGTATTGTAAAAATCCCGTTTAAGCATATCAGAATAGGATTTTCTCTCCAGAAATAAACTGAAATAAAATGTTTAAAAGAATTACTTGAAAATAAAAATTCTAAAAACTGCTTCATTGAAAAGTATTCACCCCCCCAGTGTGTGAATTGTCCTTTTGCAGCAGATCCAGATTTGAGTTGTCTCTATGATTATTACACATTTTAATTTTGGAAATGTTGATTTTCTTTCCTTCCTCAATGTGAATCAAATGAGTTGCTGTTGGAGGACAGCAGTTTTCAGGTGACGCCACAGACTTTCAATTGGATTTCAGTCTGGGCTTTGACTCGCCAATTTCTAAACACAAACCACCTTTTTCAAGTGGTTCCTTTGTAGTTTGTGCCCTGTGCTTGAGAACAGTGTTCTGTTGGAACATATATTTTCCTCTAAATGCAGATGTCTGGTTGAATGGAACAGGTTCTCCTCAATAATTTGCTTATATTTGGCAACAAGCTGTCCATTCCTCTCCAGACCACCAACATGCTTGTGGTCTCATCAGACCACAATATCTTTGTGCAAAAGCTCTCAGACTTTCTAACACTGCTTTTAATAGTGGTTTCTTGCTGGTCACACTCGCATAGAGAGATTTATTTACAGAGCTCACAGATAAATCTATTTCAGTCCTTGTGTTGTAGCTGGACTCTTGGACACCTCTCTGACAATTGCCCTTCCTACCTAAGCACTGAGTTTGGCCTGATCTTGGTAGTGTCTGGCATGCGCTATATTTTTTTTCTTTTTGTTCAAAACTGTGCTGGTTTTTGAATAATCTTCTCCATCCCCCCCTTCCTAACAACTTAATCTCCAAGTTTCAAGGGCAGTTCCTCAGTCTTCATGACAGCAGGACTGATCTGATCTGCCATTTTAGCTGTGAAGCCTTGCAGAGTCAGAAATATTTATCGTGCAAGCACACAACCGGACACAAGCGGAATTATAATTAACACAAGTGCGCCATGTTTAACATTTAGTGTGAGCTCTAAATGTAGACTAGACTAGAATTAAATTCTAGTCTTAATTTAGATGGCTAAAAGAAAGGGAGTGCCATTTTCTGACTGCTTATTTTATTTTATTTTATTTTTTTAAATAATTCTGAGGACCTCAAACTGCTTTATTTAAATTGATGTTGCAATAAAGCAAAAAGAGAAATAATCACTGGGGGATGAATACTTTCTGGAGGCACTATATATAAATGAGATGTAGAATATCTGGGACTTTCACTTCATTTTAAACATTAAACCATATGAATTTGGGTATACATATGGCATGATCATACCAGGTGTGTATCTGAGAGTGTTGGTGGTGTGGTGTGGTGTTATGTGAAACAGATGAGAAACCCTTCGAAAAGAGGTCACATGTATACTACCTATACAAGTGTGTGCACTGTTCCTCAGTCTAGCTTGTTACTGTGACTCTGTAGCATCTTGCTGAGAAACTAAAAACACACCATCTTGCAGCGTTATAAAACGGTACATGCAAAGCTCCATGTTTATCATGATGCTTCTAGACTTTCTATTCCTGGTATAATATGTAAGCATGTGGTTAAAATGTGGTTTAAATGGAATCGTTGTCAACGACATTAGTTCACTTGGTTAATTTATTTCATGTATTGCTTTACTATAACATTTTAACTTCTAACTGAAATACATAACATGTCTAAGAGCCTCTTCAAAACATTTAGGTAGTGGTTTTCCAGTGGTTCTTGTTCCTGAAGTATAACCGCACAATTATTGCTTCCCCCTCCTAACAAATTACAGTAAGAAGGGACTGTAAATCTGATTCACTAAGGAAACTCCAGGACCAGGATTGTGAACCACTACCTAAATGTTTTGGATGCTCTTCCATGTGTGAGAGCCTCGTGAAAACATTTAGCAAGTGGTTCCCAAAACTGATCCTGAAGTACAGGTACAAACAGTAATAACTACATAGGTTTAAGAAAGGACTGTTAATTAGCTGATTTGCTAAGGACACTCCAGAACCATGGTTAGAAACCATGGCACAGTGTTTCACTTACAAGGATTGAACCCCGAACTTCTGATCCGTAACCCAGAGCCTTAACTGTCAATGAAACTGCATTCCCTGATGAAGTTACACACAAATTTCTCTTATCTCAGGAGAATTGAAACTTAAAGCACAAAGTGTGGGTGATGACTGCTTCCCTTCCCCGAATGCACGACAAAAAACACACAGGGACTTTTCCTGCTAACCATCTATAATAAATGAAACTAAACACCTGAGTTTTAAGTGGGAGATTTTTTGTTTTGTTCTTTTTTTTGCGCAAATGTCAGAAGCATTTACAAGCATTTGCATTCTATTGTAGTCTGGTGTTGATGAAAGAATTGAAAGTGGGTTCAGAACAATAGCGAGACACAGGAAGTGCCTCCAACCACACACCTTTACAAGTACAGTAATGCACGCATCTTTCTGCAACTCTTGCCATAGAAGTGGGAGTTAGAGATTAAACCAATGAGCAACATGCCTTGCTACAGGGACTCTTTGTAAGAGAAGAGACAAAGGAAATCCTGCGTTTTCATAAACATTCTTATTGCCAGACTTTACCTATTGTACATAACTAAATATGCAAAAATGAGTGAATGGCCTGAATCTTTTGTTCTGTCCCAGTGTCCATTAAACCTTCATTGTACTTTCTTGCTTGCTTCAGGTGTGATGGAACTAAGAGTGGTAACTTAGTTGGTTAAGACATTGGACTTCTGATCAAAAGGTCATGAGTTCAAGTCCCAGCACTGCCAAGCTGCCACCGCAGGGCCCTTGAGCAAGGCCCTTAACCCTCAATTGCTCAGTTGTATAAAAATGAGATTAATGTAAGTCGCTCTGGATAAGGGCGTCTGCCAAGAATGCTGTGAATGAATGAATGAATGAAAAATAAGAATATAATGACAATTTGACTGTCTGGAGAGCCACATGATGTGGGCTCTAAAATATGAGCTATCTTTTGTAGCAAAAATACGTAGCCTGCTTCATTTTGGCTTCATGTTACCGCATAGGAAAACACAGCTTTCCACTATTTTGTCACTTGAGATTAAACCAGTAGTAATGACTTGAAATAACACTGTAGAGTGTAATCTTTCGCTTGCTCTTGCACACACTATTTAATCCATAAACTTCTTAGGAAAACATGCAACTTTGTACATTTACAAAGCCTTTCAGTCTCAGCGGAACAGTAGTGAGGCAAGAACTTACGATAAATTCGACTCAGCTAAAGAACGTCCTCAGTTCAGTTACATGGAGTTGTGATGTTAAATGTTGGATATTATGTCATGTGCTTCTTTAACTGATTCCTTAAGCGTTCAGTGGATAATTAAGGGTTCCTAGCATTCTAACCTTTTCTGATGTAAGGTTCTACACAAAACCTTTAAGAGTTTATTTGTCTAAAAGTGTCTCTTGCTATTCGTTTACGTCTCCACTCAATGTTAGTCTTATCGACTCAGTTAAACTCCACAAGTTACTAATTCATTACAAAGCTGATATATTAACATGATATATTAACATGATATATTAACATATTAACTGTTATGGTGGGGGTTTTTTCTTTTCACATTTACTGAAACCAATTTAGCTATGATACTCATTTTACACAAAGCACTGCTGCATATACAGTATGTGTGTTGCATTTAGTAGTAGTAAAAAAAATTTAAAAAAATAAAAAAACATTGAATGTATTACAATATAGTATAATTATAACACAAGTCCAGCTGTCTTGACTTTCTACTATATGCCAAATTAAATGGAGGAATTGGCATTTGTAACACATGGCAATTGTATACTTGTATTTAAATCATTTAAATCAATTTTACATCACTGTGGATTAAAGGGTTTGTCAGATGCATAACTTTGATGTATATAAAATAAATATGAAAGTACATATCAGTGTATTGTTTCACAATTTCAAAATGGAAAGCTGAGCTAAACTAAATTCAACATTCTGGCCAAAACAAGCGCATTTATCTCTCTGGTTCATTTTATTATCATCTTAAAATGTAGAAGAAGAAAAAACAAAAAAACAAATACAAGTATCCAGACATTTAGCAACACAACAGATTTCTTTGTCTTACCATGTATGTTAGAGTGGAGTTTTATTTCCGTACAGGCTCCATGACATTTCTTGTATCGCCCTGAGGTAAAGTTAAACTAGGAGAGAGAGACAAGACTAAACAAGCGCCGCCGGTTTCTCAAGAAAATGACAGGTAACGGGGAGACAAACCCGACATCAGTATATTAATGTAGAGTAGGATGGAAATTAGAAATAAAATACTGAAATAAACCTCGTCTGGAGCAGCCCTCTGAGCTCGCATTCAGATGAGAAAGCGCTGCGGTTTAGCTAACCTCTATAAGCTGCACTACGTCAGACAGTCACACTACACAGCAATTTCCTTGAATTCCTTAGTTAAATATTGCGCTCATTGTACACACACCGGTAAAAATGCTCAGGTTTAAAAGTAGCATCCAGTTCAGTAAAAAGGAAATGTCGCTTACAGTAAAGAAAAAAGGAAAGCAAGATGAGAATATATGGATTCTTATCATATCATGTTGGTCATGTCAACAAGTTTAGCCCTCATTTTAAGTGTAATGTATACAGTATCAGTTGTGCTGTCAGATTGTCTTTACTTACACAACCACGATATTCCTGTTATCAATTCCTATAAAGCTATTATTTTTCTGTTTGGGGGGGCTTTGAATATATGTTTTCATTTACATAATTTTATACCTTGTAATAAAACAAAACAAAAACACTAAAACTGAAAACCCAGCTTAGTGTGAGTGGTAAAGCTGGTAGATCTTGATTCCTGGTAGGAAATGATTAAACTGACCGAAACATGTTTGAGATTTTTTAATTGTGTTATTGTCTTCGAAATAATCTTGTCTAGGTAGATCCATCACTTTTTCATCCCAGAGGGAAATTCACCAAATATATGGATCTACTGGGGGTCAAACCCAGGACCTTCTGCATGTAAAGCAGATGTGATGACCGCTACACTATGAAACAATGTAACATAACTAATGAACCTAATGTTGGAACTGTTTCCTATCCATCCATACATACATTTTCTATACCGCTTATCCTTCTGGGTTATGGGGAATCTGGAGCCTATCCCAGGGAGCATCGAGCACAAGGCGGGGTACACCCTGGACAGGGTGCCAATCCATCGTAGGGCACAATCACATACACATTCACACACCCATTCATACACTACGGACACTTTGGACATGCCAATCAACCTACCATACATGTCTTTGGACTGGAGGAGGAAACCGGAGTACCCGGAGGAAACCCCTGCAGCAAGGGGAGAACATGCAAGCTCCGTACACACAAGGTCATGGCAGGAATCGAGCCCCCAACTCTGGAGGTTGGGGGTTCTAAGCCACCCTGCATCCACATATGAACATTTCAATCAATATATAACCCCATCATTACTCTTGTGTAAACAAGATATCTTCAGCTGTCCTATACTATCAAGGGCTCTTTACAGGACAGCAGACGGATTATACAGGTGTTGGTCTCCCTCTACCATCCAAAAAGGGAATTACACTATGTTGAAAATAACTGCAAGTAGGAAAACCTTATAGATGATCCTCACTATTAGAACCATAATGTTTGCGGTTACGTGAAAGCTTTTAAAACACTGTGTTATTTCTATAACCCTTTTCAAGATTTAGAATGGATATCAGTGGGACTGACAGCTCATTGTAGATTAAACAAAAACCTCATAATGTTTTGCAGATGTTTTGCAGAGAGGCCAAAATAACATGTTGAATCACATAAGCAAGCATATTGGATCTCCTTCCCACTCTATTACATATATGTGTGCCTCATTAGATTGTAGATTGTGAAATAATTATATGCAGGGATACACAGAAAACGTAATGGAGGTTAAATTTTTTACTGAAGCTCCCTGCATTCATCCACGCCACATCTCTAATCTTGTGTATCTCAGTGTCTACGCACCAAGGTCACATGCCATTTTCCCCGCAGCTGCTCTAAAATAATCTCCATAGCGAAACAAATTTCGTGTTAGCAGAATTTTTTGCAGACTCTTGCAGTTACAGACAAAAAACTCTAATCTCAGACCTAATGTTAGGGCTTAACTGAATAAAAATAGAATTCCCTAAAAAATGTTTTCTAAGAAATTACTTCCTCTTACTTTCTCTTTTTATTTCCCTGCTGGTAAAGTAACCAGAGAATTTCCATCTGATGGAAACCAGCAAGGCCATTTCCAAGGCCAGGCCATTTCCATTAAGGTCCATTATGTGATAGAAATCATTAGGGATTTTAATGGAGAGTAATGTTTTTAGCAGGGTTTAAAATAATAATAATAATAATAATAATAATAATAATAATAATAATAATAATAAATTTATAATAATAATAAAAAATAATAATAACTGTCACGTTCCAGAACGTGATGGAGTTGAGGACGGATGCAATTGCAATAAAATACTTTATTAGAGAGATGGGCAGACAAAACCCAAACAGTAATCCAAAGCGTGGTCGAATAACATGCAAAAGGTTAG
Organism: Stegophilus panzeri; assembly: GCA_024331685.1. NCBI lineage: Eukaryota > Metazoa > Chordata > Actinopteri > Siluriformes > Trichomycteridae > Stegophilus > Stegophilus panzeri. The sequence continues at coordinate 21,643,155 of JANDJT010000002.1, read as the reverse complement.
CGATCTACAAACAGGCATAAATGGGGCGAGGCTAGAATCAAAACGAGAAACGAGAAACAAGGTCAAATAACCGAAACGAGAACCGAAACGAGAAAGAAACACAACCAATGACAAAAGAGGGGCGGAGTCAGAAAATAACCAACAAAAGCACGTATCCAATGTAAACAAAGTCACTGTCATGAAAGACCGAAGAGCGTGCTTTCGCTAAGCGCTCGCACACCTGGCTCGTGCATGCGCATGTGCTTCAGTTTTCAGAGCTCACTGTAATACTGCAGAGCTGACTGAACAGAAGGAGCAGAGCGACGTCCTCAGCGGAGCAGGGAGGCGGAGCGACGTCCTCAGCGGAGCAGGAAGGCGGAGCGACGTCCTCAGCGGAGCACGGTGGCGGCGCGACCTCCTCAGCGGAGCAGGAAGGCGGAGCGACGTCCTCAGCGGAGCAGGGAGGCGGAGCAGGGAGGCGGAGCGACGTCCTCAGCGGAGCAGGGAGGCGGAGCGATGTCCTCAGCGGAGCACGGTGGCGGCGCGACCTCCTCAGCGGAGCAGGAAGGCGGAGCGACGTCCTCAGCGGAGCACGGTGGCGGTGCGACCTCCTCAGCGGAGCAGGAAGGCGGAGCGACATCCTCAGCGGAGCAGGGAGGCGGAGCGACATCCTCAGCGGAGCAGGGAGGCGGAGCAGGGAGGCTGAGCGACGTCCTCAGCGGAGCAGGGAGGCGGAGCGACGTCCTCAGCGGAGCAGGGAGGCGGAGCGATGTCCTCAGCAGAGCACGGTGGCGGCGCGACGTCCTCAGCAGAGCAGGAAGGCGGAGCAATGTCCTCAGCGGAGCAGGGAGGCGGAGCGACATCCTCAGCGGAGCACGGTGGCGGCGCGACATCCTCAGCGGAGCAGGGAGGTGGAGCGACATCCTCAGCGGAACACGGTGGCGGAGCGACGTCCTCACAGAACCTTGGTGTAGTGGCTTCCATGGCAGAGTAGGGAAGCAAAACAGAGCTCTTGGCTGCAACGGGAGGTGGAGAAAATTCCTCAGCTGAACTGGATGGCTGAGTGGCATCCTCAGCTGTATAGGGATGCTGAGTGACATCCTCGGTCACGCAGAGAGTCTGAGTGCCATTCTTCATCGACTTTGCAGGCTGAACTTGGTTGACTATGTGAGCAGACTCAGGTGTACGCAGAGCGTCTCAGGCACGAGAAGTTCGTCGGTCGTGACGTCTGCTTCAGATATGAACAGAACTTAGCTGTCCGTGTCAGCAGACTCAGGCGTGAGCAGAACCTGGTCAGTCGTGACGTCGGTTTCACGCATGAGGAAAACTTGGTCGGTCGTGACGTTGGTTTCAGGCATAAGAAGAACTTGGTCTGTCATATCAACAGACTCTGGCGTGAGCAGAACTTAGTCGTCTGTGTCAGCAGACGAGGGCGTGAGCAGAACTTGGTGGTCCGTGTCAGCAGAATCGGACTTGAGCAGAACTTTGTCGTCCCTGTCAGCAGACTCGGGTGTGAGCAGAACTTGGTCGTCCTTGTCAGCAGACTCGGGTGTGAGCAGAACTTGGTCGTCCTTGTCAGCAGACTTGGGTGTGAGCAGAACTTGGTCGTCCTTGTCAGCAGAATCGGACGTGAGCAGAACTTGGTCGTCCTTGTCAGCAGAATCGGACGTGAGCAGAACTTGGTCGTCCTTGTCAGCAGACTTGGACGTGAGCCGAACTTGGTCGTCCTTGTCAGCAGACTCGGGCGTGAGCAGAACTTGGTTGGTCGTGACGTCGGCTTCAGGCGTGAGCAGAACCTGGTTGGTCCTGACATCGGTTTGAGGCGTAAGGAAAACTTGGTTGGTCGTATCAACAGACTCTGGCGTGAGCATAACTTGGTTGGTCGTCATGTCGGTCTCAGACTGGAACGTGGCGTGGGAGATCACCTCGTCGATCTCGTACAGGAACTTGGCTTGAGAGGTCGACTCTTCGACCTTGGACAGGGACTTGGCATGAGCAGAGCTTGGGTTTGCTGTCTCTTCGACCTCGGACAGGAATTTGGCTTGAGAGGTCGTCTCTTCGACCTCAGACATGGACTTGGCTTGAGAGGTCGTCTCTTTGACCTAGACAGGAACATGGCTTGGGAGGTCACCTCCTTTACCTCAAACAGGAACATGGCTTGGGAGGTCACCTTGTTGTTCGCTAAGCGCTCACGCACCTGACTTGTGCACGCGCACGCGCTTCGGTTTTCCGAGCACACTGCAATAGTGCAGCACTGACTCAAGGGGAAATCGTCACAATAATAATAATAATAATAATAATAATAATAAAAAAAGCAAAATTGGAAAGACAAATAAATGAGGATCATGATAAATGATATATAATAAATGAATATTGATATGTACATTACTAGAATTACTGATCTTAAATTTCTAAAAACTATTAGGTTGAGTTCTTTACACCATTACAGCATTAACATGAGAATTACATGAGGTTGATGATTAAATAAAACAATTAAAGTGAAATGATTAATGACTAAGGAAAGAAATAAGAAAATGATTCCTGAAATTTCCTGAGCATGGGTAAACCATTTAAATGTACATTACCAGTCAAAAGTTTAGACACACTCATTCTTTATTTTTTCTCTCTCCATATTTTATAATAATAATAAAGTCATCAAAACTCTGGAAAAACACATGGAAATATGGGAATTATGTTGTGATAAAAAATACAAAATAAATAAAAAATAATTTAATATTTTAGCATCTTCAAAGTAGACGCCCTTTTTGCCTAGAATTTCCAGAAATGTATTCTTGGCAT
>JANDJT010000002.1:21621015-21640176 GCA_024331685.1 Stegophilus panzeri | reverse complement strand
ACAACACCGATTTCAAACATTTAATCATAAACCTTCAGATCAAAAGGTTTTTAAGATCATGACAAACATTTCAGTCAAGTGCCTCTAAACTTTCGACCGGTAGTGTACATCAAACTAAAAGTCTTAACATTTCATTCATGTGGAGAATTCAGCTTGAGGTCATTTGTGTGGTTTGGAGAAGAGCCTGGATTCTGTGTGTCAAAGGGCACTCAGGCTCTCGGCACTTCAGCAAAAACAATGAAAGAGAAGAAGAATGATGGTCACGGCCATGTAAAGTACCATGGAGGACAATGAACCACCCCAGGGTGCAAGTCAGGATCCAAAATTCAAATCTTCATTTTACAGTGAGATTAACCCGTTGATGTTTTATTTATTTATTTTTACATTTCCCCTCTATTCCACTAGTAACATTTGATTTTGCACGGTTTAACGTCTTGACAGTTCTGTCTGTGTACATTGGATATAAAAAGTCTACACACCCCTGTTAAAACTGCAGGTTTTTGTGAACTAAAAGAATGACACTAAAATAAATCATGTCAGATCTTTTTTCACCTTTAATGTGCAACTGCAAAGTAAACAAATAAAGTGGAAAAACAATCAGAAACTTTTATAGAGGAAAAAATAATAAAAACAACTTACAATATCCTAGTTGCTTAAGTGTGCACACCCCTACTAATACTTTATTGAAGCACCTTTTGATTTTATTACACCACTCAGTCTTTTTAGGTAAGAGTCTAACAGATCTTTGCGTACCAGGGCTTCAGCAGTCGGATGAAACCAAGACGTCAAGAAAATCCTGCAGAAACAGCTGGTCTTTATTAATTTCATTGATGACAGCTGTACAGTATGATAATTACTTTTGAACATGTGATTGAATGTGATTGGTTCATCCTGAACACAGCCACACCCCCAATTATAAAAGGGTGTGAACATTTATGCAACCAGGTTATTGTAACTTTTTTTTATTTTTCTTATTTAAAAACAACTTGATTGTTTTTCACTTACTTTTTTTTATTAATTAAAATGTACATTCTTATAAATTCTTTTTCATCACAGAAATCTGACATTTTAAGAGGGGTGTGTAGACTTTTTATCTGATAGTACGGCTCTTCATATCTCAGAATTATGGTCATGCCATATTATGGTGCTAAAAAAGCATTGAGTTGGACTTGCTACTGAGTTTGTATTACATGCTGAGCTCTAGTGGTATTTGAATATCAGATATAGGACAGCTGATCCTCTCCCCACACATGAGAAGTAGGTTGAACAAAAATGTGAGTGAGGTTACATTTAATGGCCTTTAGGCTTCATGTTATGTTTGCGGTAATAACATGCTGACATGAATGAATGTGTTTACTTTCCATTAATGTCACTTGCTCTTTCTTCATCAACTTTTAGACAAGTAACCACTCAGCCATGGAGTTTTGATCTCATTTACACACTTGATGGTTTTCTTTCGGTGTTAGTGCACTTTTCACAGGTTTTAAAACATCCTGAGTTAATAAAGTAAAACGCAGCTTTCTCTCTATTAACCAGAATGTGCCCCAGGTGGTCAAAATTCAATGATTATTTACTATAATAAGCTTATTATGCATGCATGCATGCATGAAATTCCTCCTAATGTGACAACACTACCGCTTCAAATTTTGTTTTACTGCTTTTATATTTATAAAAGTCTCAGGGTTATCTTTTTATTCTTGTTACTGCATTTCACCTGTTAAGTCATTATACATTTCATATTATAACTACATCACCAAAAGTTGACCCTTTTAGCTTGCAAAACATTGATACAGGCTAATCAAGCTAATTAATTAGATTCTTGCTAATTAATCTAATTAGTCTGTATTAAAAAAACATAGATGAAAATGCAGCATGTTGAAATTATAGCCTAATTCCCAGGAAAACCACAGACTTGGCAACACTGGCCTTGCTGCACCTGAATAATGTCTAGCACCAGGGTCACACACCATCTTTCCGCATCTCCTTCAAAATAATCACTCCCCTAACTTTTAAAATGCACCTCCTACTGAAGTAAAAACACTATAAGGGCTTAAATAAAGCCAAATATTTGTGCATTGCAACAAATGAAAGATCATTTTGAGTATTCTCACAGCCTTTAATTTTTCAAAAGAACAATAAAATCCCACATCAGACACTATGTTTTATGAAGCGTTCAATCATCAGTTGCACAGATCTTTAAAATGGCTAAATTCTTGCAGTTTCTTATTCAGTTTGGACTGCGTTAAAAAATAATTACAAAAACCCCTACACTCGCATACGAAAATTGACCGGTTACTCTTAAGCTGCAGAGAGGAATCGACATGCTCTTTATTAAAATTGGGTCTAACTTCCCGGCAGTCAGACACATGAATTTTTCCCCCAATGGAGTCTTTTCCCTTGACGATTAAGATTAAAAACAAACATCTGCAAAAACATGATCAAATGAATTCTGAAAGCTTTAGGAAGGAGACACAGTACAAACCAACACTGAATAATTGTGCAAAAAAATCTAAATTATAGCTGTAAATTAAATATTCTGACCAAAACCCCCCCCCCCCCAAATATCAAGCTAATAGACTATAGTTTATGCATCACACCTTTCATTACAAGGCCATAGCAGACTGAGGCAAGCAACTGACAAAAACAGTAGATCCTGTGGTCAGTTTTTGAAAGAAAACAATTACAATATACATATTTCTATTACCCAATACGCGTATTATTTGCTACTTAAAATGGATTTAAACTTAATCCACTTAAAATGTAAATCATTTCACTTATGTATCAGCTCTCGAGGCAGTACCGCAGAGCCCAAAACATTCAACTACACATTATATTTTGTAATTAACACATCTTAACAATGGCTTCTGATGAGCATGTTATGAAAGGTTTCCAAAACAGAAAATGTAAAACGCATTTCTGAGAAACATTCCTTATCATGTTTTGAACATGCAAAATAAAATTAAAAAAAAAAAAAAAAAAAATGATGCTGAGAATGAGTTTAATACTTGTGTATCAGACCCACTTATCTTCCTAATCTATGCATCACTGATCTATGCATCAGACCCACTGATCTGCCCATTCCAAAAATAATGAATTCTGACTGGTTTTAAACAGTGAAGATTGTAAAATTGTATTGCAGCTTTCTACCAAATAAGTGCACATATTCAACTTAAATTTCCATCAGCATTACTTACAAAGCTCAACTCACCATTTAAAAACAAAAAAAAAACAAAACAACAAAAAAAAAAAAAATCACCCACAATATTCCAAATAAAAATTTAAAACACAAATAAACCTAATTACTATGGGTCCATAATAATGATTAGAACTGGCTTGCAAAACACTGACCAAGAATGTACCAACTATAACAAGAGCATGCCTTTAACAGGCATTACACATTCAAAGACTTCATGATATGCCTCACTCAGAACTTCTACAAAAATAAATACATGAAAATATTTACAGATAGAAGCAGTATTCCAATTTTCGGAATTTAGCAAATCATCCTTTACGGACAGTGATAACGCATGTTTTCCCAGTGTGTAGCAGTTCCTATGGCTAAGGCCTTTCCCGTTTCAAAGAATTTTGAGAGCAACCATAACACCTTCAATTCATAGACAGTACTAGAATAGTGAACAGTATTATGTTTAGCCTATAAAATGTATTCCACCAAGGCTAAAAGATTGATTTGCAAACTCAATTTGTGAGAATTTTTGTAAACTACTGAAAAAAAAGAAAAAGAAAGAGTGAAATAAATAGGAGGATCTGGCACAGAAAAAGCAAGTTCCACACTAAATACAGTGTCCTTTTACAGTAAACAGGTTCATTCATCAGTTTCTCCACTTAGACGACATACTGGTTGGAGGCATAGTTCGTTGTGTAGGCCTGCCTGCTGTACTGAAAGTGGTCGCTGAGCACGTTGGTCCGGCCGTACTGAAACTCTGAGCCTTGTTTCAAGGACACGGAGCCATTAGACTGGGGCTTGTCAAATGAAATCATGTCCTGTGAAGAGACTGGCAGCAATTTCTTCTTTGCGTCTTGGTTTGCATCATATTTCGCCTGTTTGGATAACAAAGAAAAAAAAACACAAAATGTGATGGTTAACAGTGGATTCTTTTGGCGCCGAGAACATTTCAGAATATTTCCAGCTTATAAAATATAATCCTTATGTCTTGAAAACTTTGCCACATGGAAATGAGACAGTAGTAGTAGTAGTAGTAGTAGTAGTAGTAGTAGTACTACAGCGGCTTGCACAATATTCACACTCCCCAAACATGCAGGGTGTCTGAAAAGTCAAGAACCACTTAGATCAAAACTACATAGACTTAATTTTGTATGTATTATTTGCGCATATGCCCAGCTGGTGAATCATGTTTTTGCAGATCATATTCTGAAAATGATAATGAGTCTTTATTGGTCACATATACATATGCACAGTGAAATTCTTTTCTTCGCATACCCCAGCATGTCAAGAAGCTGGGGTCAGGGTGCAGGGTCAGCCATGATACAGCACCCCTGGAGCAGATAGGGTTAACCCTCTCTGCTCTAGATCCTGCACTCTGACCCTAGCGTTCTAACAAGTTGGGATATACAAAGAAAATGTAACTGTACTGTAACATGACGAATAACGACTTTGTTCTTTTTCTGGGGCGGAGCCTCAACTTCCAACAGGACAATGAACATAAGCACACTGCCAAAGTGTTAGAATGGCTCGGTCAAAGGACAGACTACACAAGACTTGAAAAGTGCTGTTCTCCAACAGTAAAAAAAAAATTCCAGTGAAGTCCTTTACCGTTTCAGGTTGTATCAGTACAATATGGGGGAAATGTTCAAGGGGGTGAATATTTATGCAAGGCATTGTATGCGTGGGCTAATTTACAAGAATCACAATTTCACAAATCACTGCCAAGGTATGAAAACCTGACAGCTGAGATTCTTACCTTGTTGTACAGAAAGACACCTAGGATGGCAGTCATCATCCCCAAGATGTTGGACAAGTTAACAGGGTTTCTCAGCATCAACAATGATATACTGATTACCATGATCCTCTTCGTAGCATTAGCAACGGCATAGCTGAGAGGACTGACTAGGTTTAACACACTAAAGGCAATCATGTTCTGTGCAAAGTTGCAGAAGCCACTGATGATGAGCAGCACCAATGTTCCACTCCAGTTGGAAATCTCCGTCTATGTAAAAACAGAGAAACAAGAAAGAGCTGTAATAATAATAAACACATAATACGCTGCAGGGTCATACAAATTTTCCATGTCACACCCCACTTCATCTCCCTCCACTGCCTTCCTGTATCTGCCTTCATCAAACTCAAGTCTTGATGATGCTCACCTTGTCTGGAACAGCACCCCCCTACATAAACACTCTCCTTGAGGTTTATGTTCCTTCATGCAACCTGCCATCAGTTAACGACCGACACCTGGTAGTGCCTACACACCGAGGCATGAGGTCCCTTTCCAGAACCTTCAAACTGACTGTCCCTCAGTGGTGGAATGAACTTCCAACCTCAATCTGGACCGCAGAAACGGTCACTATCTTCAAAACACAGCTAAAGACCCACATCTTCTGTGAGAACTTACCTAACCCCTAACTTGTCCCCCCCCCACCCCCATCATGCATTTTGCTCCTCTAAAACTCAATTAAATATCTGTTATGGTAGCACTACGTGTATTGTGCTTCACTTGTATATCCTCGTTTGTAAGTCGCTTTGGATAAAAGCATCTGCTAAATAAAATCGATGTAAACTTTCTTCCCTCAGTGCACTCTGCTGGTTTGTCCGACTGACAGAGGCAGGTCTAGATGGAGACTGGGGAAGGGAAATGAAATGCTTGGAGCCCCAAATGTTTTGCCATTTTCCCATAACCAGCATTCATTGCCATTATGAAATAAGTATGGTAATAACAGTAATAATATTTATTCCACAGTGCTGTTGAATTCTCAAATTCGATTGTTGATTAACTTTCTATAACCGCAGCTCTGATAGCTCGGAGGTCTTATTAACCTTCAAAACAAAGATGAAAAAGTGGCAGGTCAGTGGTTAGGCTGCTAGAACATAAATGTGAATTTATGCGGTCTTGTGAATTAATTTTTAGGAATTTCCAAACAAAACAAAACAAAAAAAGCATGATGTCATTCTTTAATTAAAAATTTTTATATATAAAAAATAATTGCTGCCAAATTGCTTTGCTTAAGGAAACTTCGTGGTGGTAACTTAAGGGTAGTCTTCAAGTAACTATTCTTAATGTGTGGTTTATGACGGAGGTCAAATGTCACAAGTGGCCGTATAATGTCATTTACTTACAAAGTCTCCATCGACCAGAAACGAAGACAGGTCAATTAAAATCCACGTGGGCAGCATGAACAAAACCGCATTGAAGCCAAGAGTGTTGAGCAGATGGAGGTGGTGTATCCTCGTGTCACGCAAAACCTAAGACATGCATGGAGTACGTGATTACTTATGCAGATTTTCATGTAGTATAGAGTATGCAGCATACATTTAAGCAACAGTAAAATCTAAAGCTTTACTTTCAAAGATCGAAACGGAGACGCATTACATATACATGTGAATAATCTTTCCGGCAAGATGGCTGTTGTTGACTTTATGAGATTTTTTTCGTGTACTTAAAAAAATAAAATAAAAATCATGCAGTGTTTTTTTTTTTTTATTATTATTCATCTCTCTCACTGTAGGCCTAGAATACTTTAAACAAAACCAACACAAAAAAGACAACAATTAATCCTGCATGCTAGACATATATTTAACATTCATAAACAAAGAAACATACAAATATTAGCAGTGCTGGCAACACTGTTGAATAACTGAATAACTTACCTTTTTAGAGAATATGTTTTGTAAAGAGAAGCAAAGTGTAGCTGCGAGAGCACTGATTAATCCGGACAGATCAAACGAGAGTTCAGTCACCGTAGCCAACAGGACACCGCCTATGATCGGTACAAGAGAAACATAGACCTACGAAAGACAAACTGGGTGTAAACTTGTGAAGACAATAACAATAACGCACAATGCAAAACAACATAATGTCACAGTATTGGTACACGGTGCACAAGCCGTGCTTTAGTTAGCAGCTCTTGAGAAGTAAATTCCAACAAATTATATGTAAAACATTTACTGTAAAAGTTATTTATATATCTTCCTGAGACCCTGCCCATTGACTTGTGTCCCCTGTAGTGGACATTTTGTTTTCATGAATGTCCTTTGACTTTTTTGAGCGACTCAGGAGGATAGAGAGAGAAAGAGAGAGAGAGAGAGAGAGAGACAGATAGATAGATAGATGTTTTGTACAAATCTTGCCTTTGTGGTTTGCTTCTCCTTCATAATTATCCGTGATAACAGCACGACCCATATTGGCATGGTGGCTTTTACTGTGGGAATAAAGAAATGAGAACTTAAAGCATGATCTTATTTCTAAATTACCTGCTCCACATCACCTGTAGACTTTAAACAGTCTTGTTATACCACCTGACAGCCAAATCGAGAAATTTTAAACCTTCTTTAGTGCTCCAGAAACCTTACAGGTGTATAAATACAAAACAGTGGGACTTTCTTGCAGTGTCATTAATAACAGCTTGTGTCTGAATAACATGGGCTTTCATTATTTTAAATCCCTTCCTTCACCTGGGCAGGTACACGGTGTTTAAACCTGGACCAAAAAAATAAATAATAATAATAATAATAATAATAATAATAATAATCTGTTCCTTATTAAATGTTTAATTTCCTTGACGCTCAGAGAAAAAAAATAAATAAATAAAAATCAGGCCTGAATTTTTTTTTTTTAAAGCTACGTAGCAGTACCGGAACTCTTCCATGTTTAGCTCGTGCGCTCGTTATACCTCTGTAGCTCCGGTTGTGTTGTCCTGACAGCGGTTCGGCTACAAAGCTACACATTCACTTTAATTATAAAAGTAAAATAAAAATAAAAAACAACCAAAAAAAACCCCCGACAAAACTGCGAATAATGGAGTCCTAATAAAAGCTAACCCACTCCAAGTCTCGTTGTAATTTAAATTCAGCGCACAAATCTGAGACAGTTACTTAATGTAGTTCCAGCCTCCAACTGACGTCACGATTGCTACATGCTAACTAACTTAGCCAGTGGGCTCAATGGTACAATCAAGAAAAAAAACGAGGCCGTGATACTTACTCGTGTGAGCGTAGGACACGGGAACCTTCCATATACTGAAGTGAGCCGACACAGAAGAGAAATATTTACCAAACGCCAAGGGAAGAATGTACCAGCGGTAATAAGTGGCCGGGACTTCAGATTTCGGGACGCCCCAAGCGCGCAGCAGCGGCGGCAGAAACAACACGATGGAGAAGATGTGGAAAAGCGAGACGGTGACAGGATACGGGAATCCGTTCAGGATGATTTTATTGATAACGTTGCCGCCGGAGCTGACCGTGTACCAGCATGTACACAGCAGCGCGATCCGCACCGCCTCCTTCACAGGCGGACGCTCCACCGCCGCCATCTTCCTGCCCGAGTGTCGGCGCTGCTGCTGCTACTGCGACGAGCTTCTTACGTGGAGCTCCAACTTCCTAATGTGGGAGGAGAGAGAGAGAGCCGCCTTCGACACTCCCATCTCTTGGATGTGTTAAAACATTCACTTAAATCTTTTAATTTTTTTTTGCTCTACATAGTTTTAGGCAGTTTAGTTCTTGCCTCTGACAAAATGAACACTACTATCCAGTCATAATTTTGTCTGGTGACACGAGTTTTATGACCAAAAGCAAATTATATATTACCACAAAACACAATTATCCAATTAGCATGACTGATTAAGAGAGAAAAATGCCGCGTTCAAGATACCGATCTGTTGCACATGCTTCCCTCCACTCGTGATTTCATGCAGGCTATGGTGTAAAGAGTGGTGACAGAAGATTTAGTTAATCACATTCAAGAACTTTTCTGTCATACACGCAATCAAAGTGATTTTTACACGTTTTCACGGATGCTGCAGTAGATTTTTAGCCTTCATTCATTCACTCAGTCATCTTAAGTATCCGCTTTATCCTGTTCATTGCCAGGTATGTTCTGTAAAGTCATGATTAGTAAAGTGTGATTAACACCAAAATGAGACAAATCACAAACTTAATCCCAGTTTGATTCGTGACAATTTATTCTACGAAGACAGTGAATTGAGACAGTGAATATCACAACTAGGCAGTAATCATTTCTTCTTGTAACTATGACAGGATTAGAATCACACATGTTGATTGTTTAAATCCATTGTTTCGTTTCACAGCTTTTTCAAGGTCAGACCTCCTGTCACTCTGTTTGCACAGAGAACTAGAACAAAAATACAGCCTGCTTTGTGGGTCTGCATCCTCACTTTAGACATATTTAACAGCAGGTGTAAAAGATGTGGTGAGGACTTTCACATGAATTCTTCAGCGATGTACATCAGACATACTGCTTCAACAATAAAGCACAGGTCCACTTAAAATGATGGCTCGTGTGCGTGTGGATTGAATCCAGAGATTTGAGACTTCACCACCAGGAAATACTAATAACCTGTATGTTAAATGGAGAGAAGACTTTATTCTCTAATTTATTAATATTTTCAGCTTAGATTTAGATTTTAATGTAATGATATGCAAAATTCATATTCATATTAGAACCTATTAAAGGTGAAGGTAAAGGTGTATATAGTACAAGATGGCCTAAAACAAACTGGTAACCTGAAACAGCTTTTGTTGCAATCTTGTACTGCAGTCTCCGTGTGTTTCCTGCTCTGCCACTTCCAAAGAATGAAGCTAGACAAGTGCACCTATTATACTATTGTCAAACGAAGCGGATAATGGGCATATAGGAAATGCCAAAGCACAGAGTAATGATAATGAATAAGGACAAACAACACTGGAAGCTCTTCAGACACTGAAATATATCAATTTTATGTTGCTATTTGACACTCTCGACAAGATGTATCTTTTTACAGTTTTGTATATGTAAGCTCAGTACAAATTCCAACCGCGTATCGTATTTCTTTGTACGCGCATGGTATTATTCTTTGTCACAAAGCACATAAAACAAACAAACACACACCCCTCTCTTGCTATACTTCTTTTTTAATTTTTTTATTTTCCTCTTATCATCCGAAACAAACAGAACAAAATGTTATAAATAGATACAAAATATTATAAAGTAGTTATTACACGAACACATATCTGGAACAGGCGTAAAGACCATACGAAATCCAGAGACGCAATTTTATTTATAGAACTGTTTTTAGTCCATGCAAACATATGGCAAAATATTAAGTTTACTTCCATCTCCATACGTGTCTAAAGATATGCATTCGGTCCAGCCGTACCAATGGCCCTTGCTGTCATAACAGCCGTTAACCCCAGGCCAATATTTATTGTTTATTTTGTGTACGTCCTCTGTTGTGATATCTCGGTCTATCCCTGGCAAATTAGTCTCCGAAACATTTGGCACCTGGACATAGGTTTTGCTGGCCTCCCTCATGTTGTCTTCCTCACATTTCACGTACTCGGTCATAAAAAAGTGTGCCCCTGGGACTTGACTTCCGGACGTTTTTAACAAATTGTTTTGGAGGTTCAGGTAATATTTGACTATTTGATTTTGAGACATATCTTTCCAGTTCATCTTGTGCAAAGCGTTGGGTGAAGATGCAGAAGGGCTTTGCTTCAGGTTTACTGGCTCATTAACATCCACCACTGAATTGTGTTGCTCCTCACTCTGATTCACTGCTGAAGGTCTGATTTGTTGCGTGAGGGGATCAAAGGTTAATTTACGATTTTTTACTCGAGCAGGCTTACACATGTCATCTGATGACCGTCCTTCCACATTGATGGTGTAGTCTCTAAACTGAGGCTTCCTCCTCTTGCCATCTGAGGGTTTGATATCTTTTTCACTTTCCATATTGGTAACCTCGCTGAGTAAACCTGGCTGAGGCCGTGCTAACCCTTTAGACTTGTTTTGCAGGTTATTTGTTTGTTCGAGCGTCCTCTCACTGTTTAGGAGTGATTCATTCTCCAGCTGTGACAGGTCTTTTGACTGATGACACTCAGTGTGCATACCTTGGATGGAAGAGTGTAATGGCAGTGCAGAAAGAGCCTCAGAGTCAGTGGCAGAAAATGATGTTGGCTGCTTGCTAGGTACTAACTGCTTTACTGATCTAGGACTCGGGTTGGGGTAGTGACTGTGTGCTTTGTGCTTCACTTTCTCAACAGCAGTTATGTCCCTTTGTCCCTGCTGTTGTAATACTGATTTTCTGAGGATTGCAGAAGCAGTGGGTTCTTTGTTGAGTTCAGGAGAACTAAAGTGAGGTTTGATGGCACTGGTGTGTATTTGAAGATCATCTGGTCCACCACTGCTTCCGCTGGCTGTTGACAGTGCAGATCTCTTTGTGCCCTTTAATGTTGGCAAGTTCTTTTCCACTATTTGCTTACCAGTGTGTGTCATAGGGTAGAACTTTTCAGTGCTTGAAGAGTGGACACCGTGTAAAACAGGTTTCTTGTCATTATCTGTTGCAGTCTGAGGAGATCTAGATCCAGGCAATGTCTGAGACCGGTTGGATCCCATAACAGAGCTTAAAGTGCTTGAAAGTTCCTTTGGCAGTATTTCTGGTTGATGTGGGTCAATCAGCTTCTGCCAGTTACGCAGAAGCTTCTTTGCACGCTTTGCCAGATCCTCATCTCTGGTCTTCTTCCTCAAGTCATTTATCAACTTCCCAAGCCGGGTTTCCTATTAAAAACAAAATCACACAATCTCAGTTTCTCCAAAACCAATGTAGTGAGGAGTAAAACACAATGGGGTGTGCTGTTGTAGGAAAATAATCAACAACATGGTGGTCCAATGCAGCTGCTTACCACCCCAGAGTGTTTTCCTATTACAATACAGACCAAAGTGTTACTCTTGCACCACAGTAATTTGTCAGTTTATTAACGAACAACATTGTGCTTAATGTTGTGGGACGTCCAAGAGACAGGTTAGTTCCTGTACGTTATAACAGCTATAAACTCAAAAACAGAGGCGCTGTTTATTTTCTTTCTTTACAAAGTGCAAACATCTGAGACTCCATAAATGATAAATAACTGATAATGTATTATAATGAGCACATTAATATAACCCCGTTATTTAAATTACAGCCAGAAATACAGGTTCGAAAATCCAACAGCACTGTGATATAATTATAAGTACTGCATTCATAACCCACAGTGACTTTTATTAATAAATAAAAAGTAAAAATCAATGAATGAATTAATTATGAGGTTATTTTTTCATACGAGGTAGACCTGCCGTTAGGGGTGTGTGATATGATGATATTAAATCGTGGACGATTAAAATCTCTCCATGAGATTCCTTTACAGAGAGATCGTTAGTATCGATATTGCGTACCGTGACAGTACCTACTGCATTCGATTCAGTACCTACCGCTTGGCCACTGATACAGTACGTACTGATCAGTATATGTGTGTAGTATGAATACAATCTGGACATACTGGCCGTTTCTCATGTGATGCGTTCTTATGCGATCTTGCGTCCTTGCGAACTCGTTCTACGTCATCATCCACCGCCAAACCTTTTTTAAATCGGGAAATTAGTTTGGCTGTACTGCTCAGCATCGTGCAAAATAGTCTTAAAAACCAACATGAAAAAGAATCGTGATAAGACCGAGGCTTGTGATCCTTCCTGAAAAGAATCGCGATATGATATTTTTGCCATATCGCCCACCTCTACCTGCCATGTAGATAATACATTTTATCTGATGAAGACACAAGACAATTATGGCAAACATTATGGCTTTTTGAACATCTAATTCCAGATTTACTTTTGCTGTTATATTAACCTCCATTCTTCTCAGAAGGCTTTCCCCTAGATTTAGGAGTGTGGCTGTGGAGATTTGTCCATTCAGCCACAGCAGCATTGGTGAAGTCAGGCACTGATATTACGCCTAGACCCAAACACTCCTCACCTCAAGTGCTTCCTTTGTGATGGGGTACTTCTCTAGGATGGATATCACATCCAATACAGCCACCATGTTGCTGATCTGTTAAAGGAAACCATTGGACGTTCACGTTAAAACATTCATTTTTTAGCATGCACATTTATTACACCATGCTACACAGGCTAATTTTCAGTGGCACTGAGAAGCAGAGTAAACAACCTTGGACTGTGCATCTGTATAAATAGTAATGTTAAAATCTACAGAATTTGATTTTGAGCCAAGTTGTGAGAATCTACACAAAACAGGCCTTCCACGAATAACAGGCGATCAATTACCATGTAAACAGTAACCAAGCCTACTTCTGACTGTAATTTGGTAAGCACGATCTATTTGCAACTTTAATGGAGAGTTAAAATCACTCAAGTTAAGAAAAAGAAGCTTCTAGTTCAGCCTTTTTATTTCCATAGAGTGTATCTGCACGTTGGGAGCTGTTTGGAGCCAGGGACCCCGTTAAATGCAAGATGAATTTCCTGAAACCCCCAACAAACACAATCCAACTATTCACAAATTAGACTCAATATTTAAATGTGTACAATAATATTTGAACTATTTATTGCAACCATAGACTTTTTATTCCTGAAATTTCCACTGATAATGAACACATTCAAATTATTTGTAGACCTGTTTGTGTTTGCTTTTGTTTAGGTACGTTCTCTAACACACTGGTTCTCAGAGGTCCGTGCAATATAGCCAGGAGGTCCGTGATTTCTTCATATTGTTGCAGTGTCAGAAACCACATATCAAACCTATTCGAGGTTTTGTTTTTCCAGATTCAGTTCTTCGGGTGAAAAACAAAAACAAAACTTGGCAATTATTTAAAAATTTTAAAGTAACTCTCTGTGCTTTGGCTTTATTTGGAGATACAAGAGGCTCAACCCAAAGTTAACAAAAGTGTACAAAAGTTTTGGTGTTTTTTCTGTTATATATTTGCTGATTTATGGAACGCTTAATGAGCCTGAGGACATCTGGCAACCTCGCCCTATTTGAATGAACTCATTCATATGTGCACCTGCAAGAGATCGTCTAAAAAACAGTTTCAAGTTTCTGTTCAAAAATGCAAATTCATAGATTCCAGTAATTAAGCTATTTGTGCGTGATGTATGCAAAAGCTAATCTTGAATCTACTTTAAATGTCAGCACTGCTCACAACATGCTGATGATGATTAATTCTTCATGCTGTACATGATTAAGTGTTTTTTTTTTTTTTTTTTTAAAAAAAAAAAGCCTTTTATTACGCCACACTAAGCATCACTGTTATACACATTACTTTGTCTTTACAAAAAGCAGCAGAAACAGTTTAAGTAGGCTTCTAGTTATTGTTTGCTGTAATTAAACTTGCTATTAAAATGTCAAAGTGTCCAACTTATAAGTGGATGTTGACTAGTGTCATTTTCCTTAATAATATAGAGTGTTTAGTTATTTGTACATTTGTTTCTACATATGTACTCTACTGGACCTCCCTAGAAACCTGACAGAAATGTTTCTGTGTAATATTAATATTGCGCAAACAAACCCATCAATTTATACATATTGATTCATTCATTTTGTTGCTTGTTTATTTAGGTATGTTCTCCAACACACTGGTTCTCGAAGTGAGCTCCAGGAACCCCCGGGGTTCTGTGCAATATAGCCAGGATGTCTGTGATTTCTTTATAATGTTAAACTAGCAAAAACCACAAATCAAAACTCTTTCATTTATGATTAAGTTCTTACAGTTATCAGACTGTTTGACCGGTCACTTGAATTTAATGGGTCTAATCCAAACTTCTGTAGTTAAAAAATACAAAAAAACAAGTTCGGATAGTGAAAAGTTGGGAAGTGGTAGATCAGTGGTTAAGACATTGATCATAAGGTCGAGTTCAAACCCCAGCACAGCCATGCTGTCACTGTTAGGCCCTCGAGCAAGGCCCTTAACCCTCAACTGCTCAGTTGTATAAATGAGATAAATGTAAGTCGCTCTGGATAAGGGCATCTGTCAAATGCCTGTAAATGTAAATGTAAGTTCAGAAACAAAAAGGTCTATGGCACCAATAACTACGCAGAAAATTATTGTACACATAAACAACAAGCCTAATATTTGAATAGTAGGATTGCGTTCGTAAAAATAATTCTGTAGTGAGGGGCTCCATGCAATTTATAATACAGAAAAGCCAAAAAGGGTTGAGATCCACCTCTTTAACAAACTCTGTGGCCTTCCAGGAGCAGGTGTATTTATACTCAGATCACGTGATGCCTCAATTACACATAGGGCTGCTCCATTCAACTAACTCTGAGATTTGTTTTTTTTATGGTAACTTACTTCTTTTTTTTTATTATTTGTTAATAATAGTTGCAAACTATATTGATCGTCAGTGTTATGGGCTATATATAAAATCCCAATTAAGGCTATTTCAGTTCCAAGCTGTAACACTACAACGTGTGGAAAAGTTCAAGGGGTGTGATTATTTATGTAAGACGCTATAAATGGATACATTATAAAAATGGAGATTGACATCCATAATACCGATTATTATATGATGTGTTAAGATGAGAACTTCCACTGTTTTCACCCGTTAGTTATACAGTACTGATGCAAGTTGCGCTCGGCACATAACGGTGGCTAAACCGGAAGTACTAGCTGAGCTGTAGTACAGTTACAGTACAGATAGCAAATATTTTACTGGCAGCTTAAAAAAATAAATAATAATAATCTAACTGGAGCAAAACATGAAAAGCGACAGCCGACATTGTTTACTACTGAAGACAGGCTCGTGCATGGTACTTACGTTGCTGTGAGCGTCAGTCGCCTGAAGCAGCCGGTCTCTGATTTGCTGTGCGGTTACCGTTACCGACGCCGTTGTCATGGTCATACAGTGAGACTGGGCACAGCGGCTAGTGCACTGAAGTCTAACAGTCTACCGCTGATTACAGGTGCTGTGGGAGATTTAACACTGTACACTCCATCACTGAATCTCCGTTTGCTCGAACACCAGTAATTAAATTGGGGGAAAGTTGCGCAACTTAACAAAAGAGCACATTACACCTCTCACAACCCTGTCGCTATGAATCTCTCTCTCTCTCTATCTCTCTCTCTCGCTCTCTCTCTGTCAGCTGCCTCGGCTAAACCAATGGCGATAAATCCAGCTCCCGTGGCCTGATGGGAAATTTCAGGCTGAATTCCAAATTTGACGCATAGTGCACTAGGTAAGCTGCCTATACTATGTATATCATACCACGTGTGACACCACTTATACACCGAGTGTAGATGTATTTGGGATTCAGCCCAAGAAAGACTCTAGAAATAGAAATGTCCCTCGGCTACAGAGGCAAATGACTGTTTCAGACAGAGCAAGTGTTTATGGAGGGCAGTAAAGATGTCAAAATGAAAAATAATAGATAAAAGAATGAATGAATGACTTGAAATGAATGAATGAAATCAATAAAACAACCTAGGAATATGCAACGGCAGGAATTCATGTAAAAAACAAAAACAAAAAAACAACTAAAATAAAGAATATGTAGGCTACACGCTTGAATTTTTAATATGTTAATGATATGTTAATGATATGCAGATGCGCCGTTCCATATATGTTATATTAAAGTTTCAAAGTAATTAGATCAGTATCTTTCAACTTTTTCTTCACAGCTCTCACAATGTTTCTGTCATCAACTGCTGTTGTTTTCCTTGGCTGACCGGTTTGATGGCACGTTGTTATTACACCAGTGGTTTCTTTCTTTTTCAGGACATTCCAAATTGTTGTATTGACTATTCCCAATGTTTATGCAATGCCTCTGATTGATTTTCCTTCTTTTCTCAGATTCAAAATGGCTTGCCTTTCTCCCATAGACAACTCTCTGATCTTCATGTTGCTTTATCCGTTTTAACAACAAATGCAATCGTCACAGACAAAACCCAATGCCATGTTCTAACACGTTACATTAGATGTGAATGTCAGGAAATGTAAGCTGAAATTGTGATACATCATGCCATGCTCATCATTTGACCTCAAACCCAAATGTGTTCAGTGTATAGTAAAAACAAAATAATTTACCTATATTTCAGTACTTTCAGAGGGGACTGTACCCTCTCCAGTCCCTTAACACACATGCATTATATTGTAGATATAATTGTTTTTTGGTCAGTAATATCTTGTACTTTACTGAAGAATACTGTGATTTTTTTTTTTTAGCACACTCAAGAACCTGCTTACTAGGAGCTTCAAACAGGATCCAAGAAGATGAATATGTAGAAAATGTGTTGTAAATTGTGCTTAACTCATGAATGGATATATTTATAAGTCTACATTAAAGCCAATAGACTTTGCTTTAGACCACATAATAATATAATTATTATAATAATTATTTCAAACAATTTCCATGGGGTAGACTTATTTTTTCCACATAACTGTATGAAGCCAGAATTACTATCAACATGGCATATATTTCAGGCAGTTTTACAACATCTATATGCTGACATATGTGGCTTCAGGAAAAAAAAAATAATGGAGGAAGCATGCCCTATTTCTTGGTTTACACTGAAATAAGCTTAAATTACCTTCCTTTTTTTTTTTTTTTTTTTTTAAATTTCTTTCTTCACTGCCTTCATCTATTTGTTGACAGTTGGGTTGTCACTGACATGCATTTTCCTAAACTGAAATAATTTGAACATATGTGTAGTTTATGTGTATAACTTCAAAATATGTTAAACTAAACAGCATTAAAATGAACTTAACCACGTTACACTGTGGATTCTTCATATCAATGTCTGTGGAGTTTGACATGTTCTCCCTGTGTCCATGTGGGTTTCTTCCAGGTTCTCATGTTTTCTTCCACCTCCCAAAAACGTGCCGGGTGGTGGACTGGATACGGTAAATTTCCCCTAGGTGTGAATGTGTGTGTGTGTTTGTGTGCATGGTGCCCTATGATGGACTGTTGTCCCATCCATGGTACATTCCCACTTTATTCCTGGTCTTGTCTCGATAGGCTCTGGATCCACTGCGACCCTGACCAGGATAAAGTGTTTACATAAGGAGTTATCTGAAAATGAAATGTGTCCGATTTCAAACCTCTGCGTGTGCGCACACACACACACACACACACACACACACACAGCCGTGACCAGTTTCATTATCCATTTTCTTAAAATGATCAGAAAGGCCAAAGTAATGCAAGCCACTTTTAATAGGTCAGTGTTTTTCTTGCAAAGAACTTTTGCATCTTAACTGACTAAAATCATCAGCCATTCTTTCAACAGTTATATAATTATATCATTTAGTAATTTGTACTAAAACATTTCTCATTTAATAAAAGAATCAGAGTAGTATTGAACTTGCTGGAACTCCCTAATTCAACCGAAAATATTTTTCAACAACATTTTTTGTTGAGGAAAAACAGATGATTTAATTCAGGGCACTGCTGTTATCAGCCAATGCATGTGCAGCTGATATTCACAAAAACCCCCCACTTCATATCTGTTGATGATCACAAGCATATCAACTGACATGCAAATTTAGGCAATATGTCAGTTTGACATTAATAAAGACGACAGGGTCATCAATAGTCCTTCAGACTTTCCAAATAAGCTTTAGTTGACCCATAAGACACTGGCTTTGTTGATAAAATGGAGGAAATGACTGACAGATTTCCTGCTCCGACGACTCTTGAGAAGGCTAAGCCAGAGTTGAGCGTCCCACTACCGAAAAAGAAAAAGTGTTGAGGATTGTCCTTCATGTTAGTGTCCAGACTGGGAATGTAGTTGGTTATGATCCAAATAACCTGAGGACAAAATCGAAAAAAACAAAACAAAACAAAACAGAGAGAGAGAGAGGGGGGGGGGGGGGGGGTAAAAATGACATATTACGGAATCCGACTTAATTTTCTTGTGATCTCGACATAACAAAAGTTGTTTTCTTGTGATCTCGACTTAATTTTCCTGTGTACTGGACATCCATCATCCTGAAGTCAATGGGGGTTTTGAAAGGGTTTTTTGGTTAAATGCCTGAAATAAGGTCTGTGGTTAACACAAGCTCAATATATGTTCAGGTTTAATATATGTTCACCATAAAATACATCAGTAATACCCCACTCAGGATTTTTTAAAAAGTTTTTACATGTCTGGAAAAAGACGGTTGCTAACACGTGGCTAAATGTGACTACAGAGGTTGTCGGGGACAT
>JANDJT010000002.1:21597359-21613160 GCA_024331685.1 Stegophilus panzeri | reverse complement strand
CCACAATCACTACCACGCCATACGACTCAGTTGAGGGCATGTTCTGCAAGGTCGGGCTACAGCGCTGCCTATATGAATTTAAGCATGTATTTAACTACAGCAAACATTTACACTATTTGCTCTCAGAAATCTTTTCTTTAATGTAAATGTTGTTGTTTTTTTCTGTTTCTCTACCAACAATACTACAGGTATCTCATCTTCTACTGCCCGCTTAACTTGTTCTACAAATGTGTCGCATTCCTGCCCATTAAGCTCGTGCTAGTAGGTATGAAGGAAGTAGTCCGTACTCACAAAATCGCTGCTGGAGTCCACCACGCTCATCATGCCTATCACCATGGCTATTTCATCATGATCATCACTGGTTACGTCAAGGGTAAGTAAGTGAAGTTTTAAATAAGTACATTAGAAGAACTGCTTCATGTACTAAATTGACCTGTAAGCATTTGGCTTTTTTGACTAAGACTGATTTGGCTGTAAAAATTTGCTGGGATATTTTACTTGCTGGATATCAAACATTTTGATGCAATATGCACGACATATTTCAGGACTTGAAGCAAGAAAATTATTAATTCTCTGCTGTTAAAGTGTTGAGATTTATTGATTTAAAAAAATACTTAGAATATGGGAATATATTTTAGAATATTTAACTGTGCAGTTACGTCACAGTGAAGTGAAGTGCTTTCCATCCTGTCTTTTATTTATTTTCTTTGCAAACAGCTGAAAATCTGTTGCACATAATTATGGGAGTGTGTGTGTGTGTGTTGTGAAGTAGGAAAAAAGAGAATGAGAATTTCTTAACTTAAGCAAATATCACTAGGCCAATAAAGCAGCTAACCATTATCAATGAAAGCAATTCATTTCACTGCACTGTGAATGTACTCTTATGTCAATGGTTTTGATATTGATATCAAGAAGAAGTCATGTCCTTCTTGGCACAATCCTCAAACACTGTTACAGGGAGTATCACTTTCTCTCCAGCAGTTAAGGGGATCTAGTTAAAGGCCATGTGCTGAAAGCAGCGTCGAAGGCAAGATCGCCTCTTTTGACCTGACAGGTTTTCATTCTGTTTATGTCCTTGTAGGATCTGGAGTAGCTCTCATGTCAAATTTTGAGCAACTGTTGCGTGGAGTGTGGAGGCCAGAGACCAATGAAATTCTCAACATGTCATTGTGAGTGTTTCCTCTTCAGTTCTGTCTCTCAGTTTCTGTAGGCTACGTGACCTTTAAGTAAGAAATAAAACATGGCTGGACATGAAAAATAATCAATGATGGCGTGGTGGTGGAAGTTTCCAATAACAGCATTTCCCAAAGTGTTTTATTCCTCTTATACCACAGCAGTTGTTGTGGAATGTCCATGAGTTCCTGATATCACTTATGTTATAGCAGCTATAAACATTTCACAGAGAAACCAGAAAGTCCCCTGTCCTGAAGATTCTCCCCGAGATTCCTTCCATAAACATTAAATAAATGTCTCCGTACTGCAGATGTCCCCATATCGGCCATACAAGGCCCTGTGAATGGGCTTTGTACAATGTACAAATGTGTGTAATACAATGTGTGCAATAGTATGAACTGAGATTTTCAGATGGGACTACTGTCAGAGCTGCTGTTATAGAAAATTAACATAGAAACACCAATTCAAGAATCAAGATTTCAACAACGTTGTGTTATAAAGTCATTTAAATACATTTTAAAAATCTCTAATTATTAGGTTTATGTCATGCAAAAGGGGTTAACGCTATATTTATTTGGTGGATAATACTTTTGGCCATTGCATTCGATGTGCAATGGTCAGGCAATGAACAGGCAGGCAGCATTAAAAAGGTATAGCCATTATAAAATAAATGGGGGAAAAAAAGGCTAGGGTCAAAACCAGGAAACACGGAAACTAAGAAAAGAAGGCTTGGATATAATTAGACGATTGCACAATAAGACTTTCACTGAAAAGCCAGAGACATCAGGGTTTAAATAGACAAACTAATTACATGCTTAACACTGAACACATGTACACAATTGGGAAACACACCGATGACAGCAGAGTGGTGGAGACAGGACTTGGACTGTCACGTGTCACGAGCTGAAAACAAAATGAATGCAGCACAAACCATTGCATGCACTGAGACGAGAAATGACACAGTGATGATAACATTTCAACATCTTTGGGTCATTCCATCACAAGTGGTCCAATATATCTGAGCTGTAGTCACTTACTGCTTTTATCACAGGAGAAACAACATCATAGTTGTGTCTATGGCACTGTTCATTTGTAAAAACAAAACAAAAACAAAAGACAAACAAAAAAAACCCAAACCAAACAAAAAAAAAACAGAGACTGAACACTGTAATTCCATATTTGGATAAAATCTATTCACACATACCAACTGTACACCTGTACCAACATGATAGATCAGACTGGTTCTTAAAATCTGGCCCTCACGGTCCACTGTTCTGCAGAGTTTCACTCCAGCCCTAATCAAACACGCCTGAACAAGCTAACCAAGGTCTTCAGGATTACTAGAAAATTACAGGCAGGTGAATTTGGCGGTTGGGGCTAAACTCAGCAGATAGAAGAACCCTGTAATAGATCATCCTTCACTGTTTCCAAGATCATATGTATTAAAAATTTAGCATAAGTTATTGTATGTCAATCATAAACATAATTACTGTAAAATACTGTTCATTTGTATTAGTTGTTATGCTTATATTACATCTGTTCATCATTTCTCAAAATGCACGAATAAAATAGGCTTTTCCCCAGATTTCTACTAGCCCTTGCTCTGTAACCAGTGGAATGTCAAACACAAAATTTGACCACAATTTTTGGACCACTTCAGATAGACTGACCCATTTTCATATATTGCACTATAACAATACATCATTGTTGCACATCCTTGTGAGGTCAGTAATCTTAATAATCCCTCTCTATATGTATTTGCAGCCCTACTAAAGCCAGTCTGTATGGAGCCATTCTGTTTACACTGCAGGAGGTGCACTGGCTTCCTGTGTCAAAGAGCACCCTTATCTGTATCTTCACTCTTTTCATGGCTACTTCTAAGGTGTGACCTTCACTGCATGTATAGAAATTCCAGTTGGACTGGGTTTATTTGAATAGATCTTAATAGATTTCACTGAGATGATGATTCACAGACATCACTGTAACATAGACCGCTGTTTCTTTTGTAGGTGGTTATGACCGCTCGCCACTCTCACGGATCTCCCTTCACTCTCGTCGAGTCATGGGTGTCCCACCTGCTCTTCGGATCTCCTCTTGCTGTTGAAGATGCTCATAATCACCACCACACTGCCCCGGCTGCAGCCTCTGCCCCTGCCTCTCCAGCCAAAAGCAAGGAGGAATTGAGTGAAGGCACTCGCAAGAGAAAAGCCAAGAAAGCAGAGTAGACGAAAAGTAGACAAAAAAACCCCCAAACAAACAAACAAAAACAACAACTAATGTCTGCTTTCAGGCCATTTTTTGATACCTGGGTTTATAGTCCTTATTGGAAAGATTGTAATTTGAAGGAGGTAATTTGATGTTCACTGATTAAAGTTTGTTTTTTAATGGTGCTTTTAAATGACAGATACTATGTAGGGACTCTGTAAATAGTTCACCAATAATTCCCATCCTTCCTGTTAATATATAGTGTATATCTCTATTTATTATGTACATTGTAGGCTGCCAGTGGAGCTCCATTCTCCTGCCAGTGGTGAACTATCTTATAGACATAGGATTATTAAACCCAGTGAAACGTGAAACTGTCCCTTCCCATTTAGATCAACACATGGCTTCTGAATGAAGCAGAGTACACACTGTACATGGATGCTCTTTATATCATATTGAATTTGACAGCACAACATTTTCAGAAGTAAATATATTTTCCAATCACACCTGTTTCTGTGTTATTACATGCTATTGAGAAACAAGTGGTCTTTCAGCATATTCAAAAAAGAAGCATGTAGTCCTGGATAGGATTGTATGATATCAATTACAGAGCCATTTTTCTTGACGTTGTATTTGAATGTACACATGAGAATTTTACTGTCACTTTGTTTATGTGCAGTGTTATTATGGACTAAATGTCTAATCCTGAAATCTACAGTAACTGGTCTTGTTACCAGCAAAGTTTGTCATGTGGGAAGCATATTTTATAGCTGAAAGCAAGTATAGGACACACTCCCAGTCACGTGAAGTCGATATAGTAGTTATCATCAATACTCTTGTTTGCTATACTTTGGCTCTTGCTTACTGTGAATGTAACTGTTGACGAACACCAAGAGAACACCAAGGTCCCTAACATTTCACACATAGACACATACTTGGAGATAGAAACTGTTATACTAATGCAGCAGTTTAGTTGGTGTTGGTTCTCCTTTTGATCTCGCATTAAAAACATGCAGTCTTTCAGTACTTTGGTGTGCTGTTTGTATGCTACTGACCACAAATAGTCGAATGTCTGAACATGAAACATGATATTTTACTGCAGTAAAAAAAACCCACAATGCCAACAGCTTACCACACCTAACACACTCTGCTATGGATTGTTAACATGCAGCAATGTGAACAGCCAACTGAATGAAAGCCACAAAAAAGCTACTCTAAATGAAATCCTTAAAATAAAATAAAACAGTAGAACTTCACCTTTTATCAGTCCACCTTCTGAAATTTTTCCCCCTATTATATTTTCTGTTAACTGACTAATTATGCTAACTAATATCAAAAGCATGAGTTCGTAGCCTAGGAGGCACGGTGACTTAGTGGTTAGCACGTTTGCCTTGCACCTCCAGGGTTCTGGGTTTGATTCCTGCCTCCGCCCTGTGTGTGCAGAGCTTGTATGTTCTCCCTGCGCTTCAGGGATTTTCTCCAGGTGTTCCAGTTTCCTCTTCCAGTTTCCTCTTCCAGTCCAAAGACATTTCCAAATTGTCCATAGTGTGTGTGTTTGATTGTGCCCTGTGATGGATTGGCAAACCTTCCAGGGTGTCCCCTGCCCTGTACCCCAAGTCCCCTGGAATAGGCTCCCTGTGACCATGTGTAGGATAAGCAGTATAGAAAATGAGTGGACAGATGGATTTCATAGCCCTCACTTTGCAAAACTATGAACCAGTAAACACAAACTGTACAACATACTGTACAAAGCACATAATTGAACAAAGTATTGCACTTGGATGAGGCAGCAGCAAGATTTCTTTTAAATATCCCAATTGCTGGACTGAAAACCTAAATATTTATTTATAGTTCTTCATCACCCAGGGACCTGAGCTACAGCCAGAGGCAGTGTCTTTATAATTTATAATCTGTCTGACAAAAGCAATTAAAAGACACATGAATTCAAAGATTCTTTCACAATTTGGCTGACATTACTAGAAATAACTAGAAAGGGTCAGTTAAATGCCATGACATCCCCAAAATGTCACCATCAATCCAAGTCATTTATTTGTTTTTCCATTTCTAAGAGTAATTCTGGGAAAAGGGAGTTGAGCTGAATGCGCTCTAAGCTGGTTAAGTGTGTCAGGATGCAACACAGAAGTTCAGATGAACTGGAACCAAATCAACATCTGTGAATGCAATCACTGACCACCAAGGCTCTCGGTATAAACACACCAGCACTACTGGACTGCATGTGAGATGCTGAAGAGTTGAAGTAAAGGCAAGACTATGTCTTTATTCAAACTTTTATATTTTCAGCGTATAGGATAACTGCTTATAAAATGACATTGAATTTGTCACATCTGGGAATTTCATCTGTTACATTTATGACTTACCTGAAAGAGGAACACAACATGATTTGCCAAAAGGAAAACGTTCCACCTGGCGAAAGATCCATTTCATATGGAAGGATTTGATTGCTTCTCTGCATAAACGCTATTTACTGTATGGAAGAAAAAACATATTCCTGACTTCAGTGATGTCAGAGGCCCAGAGAAATATAAAAGCAGAGGAGGGGACTGGAAGCAAGCCACAAGCAGGCACACACTCACATAGCCTGAACCTGCTAGATGAGAAGACCAAAGATGTTAATATCTGTATTTCTTATTCTGTTATTATCTGGATTTATTAATATAGGAAGGAGTGTAGTGTCCAGCCAAGGAGCGTCAAAAGGTAAGCAGCTTCAATTCACACATTCCTCTTAAATCAGATCATCTGAGTGGAACACGGATCCCCTTAGTCCTGGATGCTTAATTTAGATGTTCTATATTGAATCTTAAACATATCTTAAATATTTGTGTGAATAAAGATTTTCTTTACCTGTCATAATTTTATTGTGGCTTATGAAGTAGAGTTGAGTGCAAAATTTTGTGCACCCTTCAGACAAAATCATTTTCCATCAACAAGTCATTTAGTGCCTTCATAGATGTGTAACAACAATTGGAAAAAAAAAATGTGTATGGTAAAGTAATGATAAAACAAAATAGTAAATAATATGATAGTAATAAATAGGTAAATATTAGTATTAATAAAAATAATAGTAAACAAATTATGTTTAAACTTTTGCATCATTCCCATGTTTACATTTATTTATAACTGCCTCCAACGTCGATCATTTCTCAGTTATATTATTCTCCCCTGTTTTTCCTGATATATCTGTTCACTGTCGTATTCAAATCATGTTTGGAGAACAGGAGGGTCATGGAAAAACTCTGAGTTTCGGTTAAAGAACTTTTTGTTATTTTTGCCTGCTGTTTCATATTATTGTTACCAAATAAACCTACATTTTTTACTTCCTGGAATTATTTCTTCTTTGTGGATCAGTTATAAGCTAGAAGTAAATTTTTTCCTTTACCATTTTTCACTCAGAAACCAGGGGATGCAAACTTTTCACTCAACTGTATTTATATTAGTATTGTTATTCTTTCATGGTCATATCAAGATCTATAAAATAGAAATAAAATAGCAGCATAGATATCAGCCTGTTAAGCTATCTTACAGCAGCAGTCAGTTCTTTTGCAATCTTCAGAACTATTGACAGGAATGCATATCGCAAACACCAATGCAGTTAATGGAAACACCACATGTCCATCCCAGCAGATGAGAGGCACAATAGTCTCTGGGGAAAAGCAATATGCTGAATTTCTGTTCTGAGATCAGCTTCGTACTGAGAGAGAGCAGGAGCAGAAGTGAAGGCGATGCTTGACTGATGCTCTTTCTGGCTGAAATATGAACCTTGCTGTTGCACCCCATCTTCATAATTCATTCCAGTGCAGTCATCACTTTCCTTCATTGTTACTTTTTTCATTATAAACACACTTAAGGCAGTCAGAATGAAAGTTACACTGGCTCCAGGAAATGACAAATGAACCATCCTTGTGAATCCCAGCAAGATCTGGCCGTTCTCAAGTTAACAACAAACCGTCGTCTTTCAGAGAGCTTTCTGACACAAGATACTCACATAAGCCTGGTGGAAAACTCATATAATACCTTATGGATCTGTTTTGTTCATTATTCAATGTATGATATTTTGATTTATGATACAGTCTGTGTTTCACTTTTGGCAGTTTCGAGTATGTTTTCAAATAAAACATCCGTTTTGATGGGTTTTTTTTTTTTTCCACAGATGAAGAGATAATAAACCAGATTAAGGGCACAAACCAGGCCCTGGCTGAAATTAAGGAACTGCTTAAGCAACAGGTAAAAAGCCAATTAAAATACATTGTGCAGCATCAGTGGAATTTACTTTTACATTTACATTTATTCATTTAGCAGATGCTTTTATCCAAAGCGACTTACAAATGAGGAAACACAAGCAAAAGCATTATACACAATACAAGTAGTGCTACCATGCAAGATTTATAATAGAGTTCTAGAGAAACAAAGTGCGCAGAGTAGAGGTGTAAGAGCCAGAGTAAGTTTATTTTATTTTTTAAAGAAGGATAATGTGGGGTTGGAGTTTTAGGGGATAGTTACTCACGGAAGAGGTGGGTCTTTAGCTGTTTTTTGAAAATAGTGACAGATTCTGCTGTCCGGATTTAGATTGGAAGTTCATTCCACCACTGAGGGACAGATAGTTTGAAGGTTCTGGAAAGGGACCTTGAGCCACACTGAGAAGGCACTACTAAGCGTCGGTCGTGATTGTGTGAGGGAACGTAAGCCTTCAGGAGAGACAGACATAGACAAGAATTCATTTCAGGGGCATGGGACTGAGGATATATGGTAAATAAGCTAGACCATGGTGTACAAGTAAATCAATAAGTGATGCCCTCGTGCATTTTGGGTGGATTCCAAACAGTAGTAAAAGTGTTGGATCAACCAATGATGCCATATTAATAATATTAATGACAGTTTCACTACAAACGATTCAAAAAACCTCCAGCACTTAATCACCTCAGAGTGTAGCTTTCAAACAGAAATGAAAAAATAAAGGATCCCAATTGGTTAATCCAGTTTCCCACCATGGCAGCTTGTAGCCATTAAAGTGTGATTAAACCGAGGACGCTTTCATCTGATGATTGGGAAGGTAAATATGGAGCAATTGTAATGATGACTTTGTTGACGTTTTATGAACATTATTATAACACAACTAGTGTTCAAAACAATAACACGGTTATTTTACATCTATATAACCATGTGTGCTGTATTTATGCTATGATAACCAAACTTGAATAAGCATTTTGAACTGTTATAACATATTTCAGGTTGAAACGGTGGTGCAGCGCATGACGTTGCCACCTCATAGCACCAGGACGCCCAGTTTGATTCTAAGCTGTGATTATTGTCTGTGTGGAGTTTCACATATTCTCTTGGTGTCAATGTGGGTTATATCTGGATTCTCCGGTTTTCTCTCACCTCCCAAAAACTTGCTTATATGCCAGATTTCTTTATGTGTTAATGTATGCGCTCATGGTACCCTGTGAGTCTGGTGTCCTATTCCAAATGTAGTCCTGCCTTGCTCCCAGTGTTCCCAGTTTAGGCTCCAGATCTAATGCGACTTTGACCAGGATAAAGCAATAACTCAAGAGGAATGACTGAATGAATGCATTATCAGTTACACCTCTGTGTGCTATTCATATCGCTATGCTGACTGCTGATAGCATATGCTTCATTACAGTAATATATTGTTGATTTGTTGCTATTTCCTCATGTAGATAGAGGAAATTGTGTTTCTGAAGAACACTGTTATGGAGTGTGAAGCCTGTGGTGAGTAACATTTTGCTTGTGTTTGTTTTTGCTGTACATACAAATGAGGGAAGTGTTTTTTATGAATCTTTTGATTGCTTCTTTCAAATAGTTTTACTGTCTAAAGTTTTCCTTCAGCTCAAAAGTGTTCAGATGTAATGTGACATCACGGTTATTATCTTTTCTTTTCTTGTAGGCATGCGCACAGGCGGTACATCCTGTGATCCCAATCCCTGCCACCCAGGAGTTACTTGTACCGAGATGGTAAACGGTATCAGATGTGGGCCATGTCCTCAAGGCATGGAGGGCAATGGCACCCATTGCACAGACATCGATGAGGTAGAGCTTATCACAGGAAGCCAACAGCAATGCTTTTCCTCTGTGACCTCTCAGAAATTTATAGTGGTAGGGCATTGGTCCTGTTTGTTGGGATGCAAAAACTCTCTGGGTGGGCGGGATGGCATACTCTCTGTCTGCTGTCAATCAAATTGTGATATTAATCCATCACATGCATCTGTGAGCACATGTGTGTGGAAGAGAGTAGATGTGTGAGTTTGAAAAGACGTTTTAAAAGACGTCTATCTGATTGGCTTCATGTGTCTTGGAGGAACCTTCACCCTCCCTGGCTGGTGGCTGTCATAGGCGAGACCTGGTTAGAGGATGGGAATTGGCAGAAAAAATAAATAAATAAATTCACAGTGATGCTCTATGTATAGTGACTATGTTTATTGTATATAAAGAAAGAAACGTAATGTGAGCAGAATGCCTATGCTACACCTTGTGACTCTTTGTAAAGCCCTTGTTTTTTGTGGTTGTAGTGCACTGTGAAACCATGCCATATGGGTGTGAGATGCATCAATACGTATCCTGGTTTCCGCTGTGGTCAATGTCCTGTTGGTTATGCAGGTCCCCAGGTTCAGGGAGTTGGACTTGACTATGCTATCGCCAACAAACAGGTTAGCACTTCGTCCGAACATTCTTTATGCAAATTTTGAATTCCAAACATTTTTGTCACACTAAGTTGAAGTTTTTTTGTGTGTTAAGTTTATGTACTGGACATCAATGATGAATACACAATTTTCTGTCTCTTCATTCCTTAAAGGTTTGCAAAGAGATAAACGAGTGTGAAATCTCAAATGGAGGCTGTGTGGAGAATTCCATCTGCTTGAACACAGCGGTGAGTAAACGGCAAAGAATTTAAGAAGTCATAAAATCATCATGAGTACATTTTATGGTAATATTGGCTTTAAAAGACGATGGGTCCACAAAGGTTCTTTGGGTAGACTAGCTATCTGAAGATAGCTATCTGAACCTTTTCTGAAAAGTAAACCCTTCTCTTGTAGGGTTGTCCATGGAGCCTAATTAAAAACAGAAGAGATACTGTAGATGGAATCTTTGCCTATAGGATATGCTGTATTTATTTTGCAAACTGAGTTTTATGTATGTATGTTTAAATTTTGGCATGTATACTTAAAATTCTAGTATGAATATTTATTTTTTAAGTATGCATACTTAAAATTCTAGTATGTATTTTCCAAAACCACCCTCTCAATCTTTTTACATATGTGTCTATGTGTGTGACAGGGGTCTTTCCGGTGTAGTCGCTGCAAGCCAGGCTTCATTGGAGACCAGACACAGGGCTGTAAGCCTGAGAGGGCATGTGGGAATGGGCAGGCTAACCCTTGCCATGCGAGTGCTGAGTGTATCACCCATCGGGATGGCAATATTGAGTGTGTTGTAAGGACTTCAAAAGATGTTGCACTTACAAAGCACTATAAATTATACTGAAGGTGAATCCTATGTATTGTAATTTGTCAAAAACTTCCTAATTGGACTACAAACCCAAATCTCTGTATTTAGTGTGGTGTTGGTATGGCTGGCAATGGATACTTATGTGGAACTGACACAGATATCGATAGCTTCCCTGATGAAGAATTGCAGTGCTCTGACAGAAACTGTGCGAAGGTGAGAATAAAGAGCTTCACAGAATATCTGAATGTATACTCCAAGTCCAACAAACTCAATGCAAGTGGATTTGCAGGATAACTGTCTCACAGTACCCAACTCTGGCCAAGAAGACGTTGATAAGGATGGCATTGGAGATGCATGTGATGATGATGCGGATGGAGATGGGATCTTGAATACAGAGGTAATTTAGTTACTTTTGTTCAAATCATGACAAGCCTGGCTAATATACTTTCTACTAACACACTGCTCTTTGCATCACTAGGACAACTGCGTACTTGTGCCAAATGTAAACCAGAAGAACACTGACCAAGATGATTATGGAGATGCTTGTGATAACTGTCGCTTAATTAAAAACAATGACCAAAAGGACACTGACAGTGATGGCAATGGTGATGAGTGCGATGATGACATTGATGGTGATGGTATGTTTGGCATGAGTGTATCCCTTGGGTTTGATTATTCTAAATAATATTTTCCTGATATTTAGCTGAAATTCTGTTGTGTTCTTCAGGCATAAAAAATGACAAGGACAACTGCGTGAAGGCTCCCAATGCTGACCAGATTGATCGAGATGGCGATAATGTTGGTGACGCATGTGACAGCTGTCCTTATATTCGCAATCCTGACCAGGTCTTTTTCTCATGCTATACATTACTTCAGTCTATTTGGTACATACATTCTCTCAGAGACAAACTCACGAGCCCCTCTTTTGCACTTTTAGATGGATGTCGATAATGATTTGATTGGTGATCCTTGTGACACCAACAAAGACAGGTATGAACAAATTGTTGGACTTGATTTGATTGATGAACCTTGTGACACTGACAAAGATCGTTTTGGACAAAATGCTGGCTTTGTTCCTGATACACTTGTTTCAGTCTCTGGCTGAGAGCTTGTTGCTTTTTTCCCCAGTGATGGAGATGGTCATCAGGACTCACGAGACAACTGTCCTGCAGTCATAAACAGTTCTCAGTTGGACACGGACAAAGATGGCAAAGGGGATGAGTGTGATGATGATGATGACAATGACGGCATTCCTGACCTCCTTCCTCCGGGACCAGATAACTGCAGACTTATCCCCAACCCGCTACAGGAAGATTGGGATGGTCAGTTTTAGCTCCTTAACTTTTAAGTCAAATGTTATTTTATAATCTGAAGATATCTTCCCATATAAATGACAGGGGATGGAATTGGAAACGTCTGTGAAAAGGACTTTGACAACGACACAATCATAGACACAATTGACGTGTGCCCTGAGAATGCAGAGGTCACCCTTACTGACTTCCGAGCCTACCAGACTGTGGTGCTGGACCCAGAAGGAGATGCACAGATCGATCCAAACTGGGTGGTGCTTAATCAGGTCTGATTTGCTACCTCCGACCTTTAAAAACACTCATTTTGGGCGGATCATGATACAAGTAATAACTTTTTTTCTTTCAAACAGGGAAGAGAGATCATTCAAACCATGAACAGTGACCCTGGACTAGCTGTTGGTAATATGTTTATAAAGAGCTACAAACAAAACTTTCACAATGAAAATCTGATCTTAATAAAATCTGACAAATTTAACCTCCTATTGTTCTCGCATGCAGGTTACACAGCATTCAATGGCGTGGACTTTGAAGGGACGTTTCATGTAAATACAGTAACAGATGATGACTATGCTGGGTTTATCTTTGGCTATCAGGACAGCTCCAGTTTTTATGTAGTCATGTGGAAGCAGGTGGAACAGATCTACTGGCAGGCGAATCCTTTCCGAGCTGTGGCTGAACCAGGAATCCAACTCAAGGTACAATGTGGTTACATTGATTTACCCATATAAAATCAAAATATCCACTTGGCAGACACTACAGATCAGTGGACCGAATCTAACATATAGTAGGATCCTGCAGAAAATGAAAGTCAGTGGAGTTCTTATACTTATTTTCACATGGGCTGTGCTGTCCACTGAAAACAATTTGCATTAAATGAATGAACAGCATTATATTGCAGTTTTACTTGCTAAAATATTTAATTTCACCAAGAGTTAGGAATAATACAGACACATTTCTATATTTAATATAGAAACATTTTATTGCTGCATTTTAAGGAAATTTTTGGGGAGGCTGGACTCCCCATGTAGTCTTAAAGCAATAATCTAAAAGCAAACTGTGAGCTTATATCACCTGTTTATCTCCACAGAGTGTAGCTAGCCTAACATTAACACGTGCTCTATCGTGAATAACATCATGTCTAAACGGCTATTAACGGCACTTTACTGAAAAGATGTTCTTTTAGCATAATTGGGTAATGTCTGTGGGGTTATTTTGGTACATGCGCAACAGTGACAGAGCTAATAAGATTACAAAAATAATATCTCTCAACTTTATGTAACCGATCGGGAGGAGCTCTGTCCTTTACAAGCTGGACCGTTAAAATTTAAAATGCTGTCACGAGACCGGAATATCGGAATATGTTGGTTTATTAACAAATTAACCCAATAATGAAACAAATAACCCCATTAAACTACCCAGTATGTGTAAGCCAGGGGTTTGGTTAAAGGAACAACCCAATGTTTTTTTTTTTATAGTGTAGTGTGTTTATATTTTGGGAACTAGAAGCACATAAATTAATTAGAAAATATCACAAGCAGGTATGAACAAATATAATAATCACATGAACTGGATTAAAAGAAAACCAATTTAATCTCTACTAAAACAACAAAACAAAACGACCTGGTTTACGACATGCCTACTTCTAGTTTAATATCTGAATACAGATACTGATACGAATATTTGAGCACTCAACAGATACAGATACAGATACACAAAGTGGCATTGTGTTACACCACTAATAAGGATATATCCTTGCAGTATAGTGGCAGCTGGGTACTCTAGGGTCAATGCCAGCTGAATCTGTCAATCTCTAAGTTTGAAGAAAAGTCTAAATAGGTCCACAAGGAACCACAGCTGAATCTGTCAATCTCTAAGACAGAGGAAAAGTCTAATTGGATCCACAAGGATCTACAGTGTTGCTTTATTTTCACTATGAAATTGTTGGTAGGCTGTGAAATCCGACACAGGGCCAGGAGAGAATCTGCGAAACTCGCTGTGGCACACTGGTGATACTGCCAACCAGGTGAAGCTGCTGTGGAAAGATCCGAGAAATGTGGGCTGGAAGGACAAGACTTCTTATCGTTGGTTCCTGCAGCACAGACCCCATGATGGGTACATCAGGTACACCAACAGTGACAAAGCGAATTCTCTAGCTAACTCACGGTCACAACTGAAATTAGACCGCTGTATCCTGTATTTGAAACAAAGCTAATATTTCGCTCTGTGTCTGTGACAAACATTCAGGGTTCGTTTCTATGAAGGCCCAAAGATGGTTGCAGACACAGGAATTATTATTGACACGACCATGAGAGGAGGCAGACTTGGAGTGTTCTGCTTCTCACAGGAGAACATCATCTGGGCCAACCTGCGCTACCGATGCAATGGTGATTATATATGTTTATGTTCTTATTATTATATAAAATACAGAAACTCCAAGAACATGGAATTAACCACATAAAATAATATGATAAAGATGTTAACTATGTTTAAGTATATCAACTGGGGAAAATAAGCACAGTTCAGGTGATATTGAACCACCCCTGCCTTGCTATGGTACAAAAGCTACATTCAGCAACCATGTGTCGCTTCTCTGTTGAAACCTCTTTGGAGTTTTTTTGTGGTGATTGATGACAAAGGCTTTCACATGTTCAAACTCATACAGTGGTGCTTGAAAGTTTGTGAACCTTTTAGAATTTTCTAGATATCTTCATAAATATGATCTAAAACATCAGCAGATTTTCACACAAGTCCTAAAAGTAGATAAAGGGAACCCAGTTAAACAAACAAGACAGAAATATTAGCCTATACTTGGTCATTTATTTATTAAGGAAAAAGATCCAATAATACATATCTGTGAGTAGAAAAAGTATTTGAATCTTTGTTTTCAGTATGTGGTGTGACCCCCTTGTACAGCAATATCTGCAACTAAACGTTTCCGGTAACTGTTGATCAGACCTGCACATAAGCTTGGAGGAATTTTAGCCCATTCGTCAATACAGAACTGCTTCCACTCTGGGGAAATCACAAACTTTCAAGCACCATTATATTTATACCCTTAGGAAAGGCAAAAGATCCTGGAGATTGAAAGCAATTAAAAAAATAAAAACAATATATAGTATACAGTATACATCCATCTATCCATCCACACACACACACACACACACACACACACACACAGTGGTGTGAATGTTTTTGTGTTTATCTCATACTAAATAGTTTCAGAAATTAAAACAAAATTTAAGATAGACAAATTTATAAATAATAATGTTATTTACTGAAGCAAAAATGTTATCCAATACCAACTGGGTCTGTGTGAAAATGTATTTAGTTACTGCTATATTTAGTTAATAGTTACTAATTCCCCAAAGCTATGAAACTGCATTCATAATGGTGTTCAGCTGGATTAGACTCAACCAGGCCTGATTACTGCAAACCCTGTTCAATCAAATCAATACTTAAATAGAAGTTTGTCTACAGTATGAAGTTGTTAACACACTCTGCCAAAGTTGAAAGAAATTCCAGAAATGATGAGGAAGAAGGTGATTGAAATGCATCACTCTGGGAAGGGTTACAAAGCTATTTCAAAGGCTCTGGGACTCCAAAGGACCACAGTGAGAGCCATTATCTCCAAATG
>JANDJT010000002.1:21586824-21596925 GCA_024331685.1 Stegophilus panzeri | reverse complement strand
GAAAATCCTAAAGGAGAATGTCTGGTCTTCAGTCCGTAAGCTGAAACTCAAGCGCAACTGGATTATGCAGCAAGACATTGATCCAAAACATAGGAGTAAATCCTAGTTCTAGATGTAAGTGACTGCTCTCCAATTATAAGAAGAGTTTGGTTGCAGTTATTGCCGCTAAAGGTGACACAATCAGATTTTAAGTTTAAGGGGGCAATTATTTTTTCACATTGGTGATAGGTATTGGCTAATTTTTTTTTTGCATCAATAAAAACAAACAAATAAATAAATAAAAACCTGTAATGTGTGTTTACTCAGGTTGCCTTTGTATTATGTTGTATTTCATTTGAAGATCTAAAACTACTTAGTATGAGATATACACAAAAAAGTTGGGGCAAATACTTTTTCACAGCACTCTGAAATATATTAGAGCAAAGATGAGTAGATTCTCCAGTCAAACATTTTATTCAATAATCGTTCTACCTCTAACATCCATGTTTTGCTCTTCAGATACCATTCCGGAGGATTTTGACACATACAGAGCCCAACAAATCCAGCTTCAGATTTAGCCTCAGTCATCGTCCCAAGTCTCAAAGCCATTTTCTCCAGGCCTTCACAATGAACAGTGGTTCCCCTAAACCAGTGCTTTTTAAAGTGGGATTTGGAGACCCACACAGGTCAGTGAAGGATTTCCAGGAGATCCCTGATTTTTTTATTTTAGTTACAGCATTTGAAATCACACCCTGCCATTAGGTTATTATTCTTAACATTATGTTCCTGTAGTTATTAAAGTGTTTGACTGGTAACTTGAATTGAATCAGTTTAATCCGAACCTCAACAACCCAAAAACAAGTACTCCTATAACTAATGTCAAAGAATGTCCTAATGTATCCAGTCAATGGAAAGGCCATTGAATAGAAGCTCTATAGGGTCACATAAATAGACAAGATATTATTGTACCCATGTAAATTATGCTCATGAAATAAATCTCTGTTGAGCGGGCCCATGGAATTGAATTTACAGTAAGAGGGAACTGTAGTTACAAAACGTTTGAGAACCCATACCATAGACGACTCGATCGAACTGCACATACGCTAATAACATAAACGCTGTATAAAACAGAGCCATATGCCTATACTGTCATAATCTGCCGTCATGCATTTTGTTTACCCCTCGATACCTAATCATCATGAAGATGAAGCTCTTCAATAGCTACTGCATTTAAGCAGAATGTGAAGTGTATCATTACTGTACCAGCGAATCTACACTGTATTACGGTAATGGAAATAAACATTTAAATTTTGATACCGAGATATTTTCTTTACGGTGTTTTTTTTTTTTTTTTTTTTTTTAAATAGTAAAAAGCTTGACCTCTTATTATTATCTCTTATAACACCTCTTGTAACTGTGAAATAGACACGCCCTTATTGATGGTACGGTGGCACTGAAATCACAACCATGGCAGTTTGAATGTATATATTTTAAAAACACATACAGAAATACAGATTACAAAATATAAATGATATAATAGGAACGATCTGATATATGTAGCTGAGACATCATGCACATCCATAGTTAGCATACTTTGAGAACGCAAAAAACATCCATGAAATGATCACTGAGACTATGTACAGAGAGAAAGTGGCCTTCTGCAACCATTTTCCACAAACATGAGTCAAAATATGGACCACGCCAGAAAGTCTATACAGTTACATGAGTTCTACACCTATGAATAATGACTTTTTTTTGGAAACACCTGTCAAAGCGTTTTCCACGTCTAGCTGGTTAAAAAGCTCCAGCCGATGATGGTTTCTCATTACATGGATTTAAAATGCATATCAACAGCACTGTTTCTGTTCTGACTGCAGATTTCTTTCTTTTTTTTTATTTTTAAAAAAAAGTGTATTCTTTAACGTTCTTATGAGCAGTTTTAGTGTCGCGATTTTAGTTTTTACACCTGCTCAGACACTACTATATTTCGACTAAATAAAAAGCTCTTTAGTGAGTAAATAAAAGCAGATGGCACTTACGTTTGGCGGATCATGTTTACTCTAGTCCTCTATTTTATATCGGCCACACTATTACTCGAAAATATCGATCAACTAATATTCTGGTATTAGAGAACCACTTCCTCATTTGATTACTAGAACGGTGCAGAATTGGTGGCTATATATTCACAAGAACAATAGCAGCTGCCCAGCAGTCCTCTTAAGGCTTATTGGGGGAGGTTGAAAGAGGCTCCTTTAAAGGGGCTCTGCGTTCTTAAAAAATAATACTTCCAAAATAAACTGATGTTTAAATACGGTTCAAGAGAAAATCCAGAACAGCCTGTTAAACTATTATTACCATATATGAGGGAAAACTACTGCAACTCTGTAGGACAAAAGATAGATAAATCAATAAAACATACATTCCGGTTGCATCTCCCATTTTTACACATCTCAGAGCACAAAGACTGAGCCCTTTTTGTATAGTTTGCATTGAGAAGTTACATATTTGCTCCCAAAAAAAGTGTTCTCCTTCACTGTTATCCGTGCAATGCAGCGGAGAATTCACCCAAAAGAATTTTACAGCCATGAAGTAATACAAGGGGGCTAGCCATCTGAAAGGAAAAAAACAAAACAACCCCAAAAACATTATCATTAAATCTACAGACCTAAACAGTCAGTGTTCTCAGAGAATAAAACAGTCCAATTTTAATGCCATACAGCCACAGTTAAAGTGCAAAGCAACACATCGAGAAAAGGTCCAAAAAAAGACACAAGATTGCACAAAATCTGCCATATATATCAGAGACCTGTGTTGTGATATATATCTCAGTGATTGATAGCGATTCGTCGTGTTGAAAGAGTCAAGATGCACACGCTAAGCTCTAAGCAACAGTGATGATGAGAGTGTGAATTGAAAAAAAAAATGCTACAATCATGATGATTTAAAAAAAAAAAAAAAAAAAAAAAAAAAAAAAAAAAAAGCAGCCAAGCATGCCAAAGAAGAATGCACACAAATAAAATAGCAGTTATAATATGGAAAGAACAAAACTGCTTTGGTCAAGCAATTGGTAATTTGGTGTGATGTACAACATCTCACATGGAGCCCCATAAACCAGAGGTGATCAACCAACATAAACCAACATTCACGTAAAATGTGAAATGAAACCACACTTTTTTTTTTGTTTGTTTGTTGTTGTTGATAAATGCATGCATTGCATCTTGCTAAAAAGTCCATAGTGTTATCATGTGCAGCACATTTTATAATGAAGTCAGCCAAGCTAAGAAACGCCTCTCACTTAAGATCCATTTCTTGTTTTTGACATGCAGTCATAGTCTAGTGATAAGCTCTATGTACAGTATTTCGCTTTCAAGAAGTGTTACAAAAAGAGAAGAAAAAGAAAACAATCGGAATAAAACAAACTTCAATCGAAGCAAAACCTGTTCGAGAGATATGTGGAAAGAATTATTATGAGTGGTATGGTTCGAGGGGTTGAACACGAATTTATCGCAATTCTATGTAAATGTGGCCTTGTGTATAACTGCATACTGTAAATTGTTGCTTGCTAGAGCTGTTCCAATATTTCGCCTACACTGTGCACTCTTATTTTAAAAGCTTTACACCTACATTATAGAAACCATTTCACATAAGATATATTTCAATTTGTAGTTTTGATAAATTTCTCTATTTTGCATAGGAATCACACATCTGTACATTTCACATTTTTTTCTTTAAAAAAAAAAAAAAAAAAAAAAGTCATAATAACCCTTACAAAGTTCACATCTAAGACCAAAGACAATACAGTCGGAAGAAAAATGTACAGTGACACATTTTGTTTTGGTTCAGTACCCCCGGCATGTTGGATCTGAAATTGATGTGGGAGTGCAGAAGGCAAGTCTCCCAGTTTCTAGACGAATGATGGTTCTTTTAGTCCTCATTTAATAATAATAATAATAATAATAATAATAATAAAAATAATAATAATAATTCCTTAGATTTATATAGCGCTTTTCTATGCACTCAAAGCGCTTTACAATGTATGTGGGTAAATCTTTTGGGCGGTAATATTTGTATACAGGGAACCATTGGTTCCCAAAGTTGGGTCTGTGAAAAGCATGAGTCCATGGTGTTCAAATTTTGTTACAGTCCTGGAAACCAAACTTTCTCCAAGTGATTGGAATCAAATGACAATTTTAATAACAAAAGGGTTCCATTTAAAAGTTCAGAAATAAAAACAAACAAACAAACAAACAAAAAACGACTCTAACCAAATTATTACTGTATTGTCAGTACTCTGGGGGCACATGAAATTTTAATTTATTATTATTATCATTATTATTATTATTATTTACAGTTAAATGCATCCCTGAATATAAAAGTTTGCGAACCCCTGCCATAAATAGCACAAACCCTTTCACAAACCCAAGGTCACTTTACAGAGCAATCAAAGGAATAAAAACAAACAAACAAAAAAAAAACCCCAGTAAAAACATAAAAAAAGTATACATGATAAAATAAATAATAACGGACAATTGAAAAGAGAAGACATAGCAATTCTTTAAGGAGTAGTTTGCAGAAAATCACAGACAGACACAGAGAAAGGAGAAGTTATATTAGTTATTGTTGGGAAAAGAAACTGTTTGTGAACATGTGTGTCTTGAATTTTGATTTATATAAGATAAGACTTGTACATGAAGTGCTTTATATGTGTAATTGGATGCAGGCTGTAACCGTTAACAAGTGTAGCTGCTGGAGAACGGGAGGAATATGTGCAGATTTCTTTAGAAATATGTAGTGAAGTCGTCCTTCAACATGAGGACCATCATTTAAAAAGATTATCCATCCATCCATCCATCTATGTAGCTTATCCTACTCAGGGTCTCAGGGAGCCTATCCCAGAGGACTCGAAGCACGAGGCGGGGGACATCCTGGATGGGGTGCCAACCCATCACAGGACACACACTCACACCCCCATTCACACGCTAGGGACAATTTTGAAATGCCAATCAACCTACAAAGCATGTCTTTGGACCGGAGGGAGGAAACTGGAGGAAACCCCTGAAACACGGGGAGAACATGCAAACTCCACGCACACACGGTAGAAGCA
The DNA here is from genome assembly GCA_024331685.1 of Stegophilus panzeri. Classification (NCBI taxonomy): domain Eukaryota; kingdom Metazoa; phylum Chordata; class Actinopteri; order Siluriformes; family Trichomycteridae; genus Stegophilus; species Stegophilus panzeri. The sequence continues at coordinate 21,591,842 of JANDJT010000002.1, read as the reverse complement.
GGAATCGAAGCAAAGTAAGGATATTCAAAGCAGATATTTTGCAGTAACAGGTCTTTTTCTTTTCAATTTCAATCTAATACGATGAACCAAAACAACAATGCGTCACTGTCTAAATTACTTCTGGACTGCATTGCATATATCACATAGATCAAGCGTCGTCGCTCGATTCATTTAACAGATATAACCACACTGTTGCTATAGCGAAACAAAAATGAATTTGGTGATCTGTTAATAAACTCTTACTGAATACAAGAACCTAAGATTTTTTTTGTTTTTTAATAATAATACTGCCGATAAAATTGTTCACAAACAATTAATGGCATTACGTTCACCAGGATTTTGGTACCAAAGTAGTGTGGCGCAGAGCCCAAGTGCTTTAATGTCCAGGCTGCATAAAGCAGGTTTATAACACTTAAACTGAATGAAACCATTCACTTCAAGTGACATAAAACAGTGAATAACAGTTTTCCTGTAGTGTGCATGAATATAAAGATGTGATTCCTTAAAACTTTTCATTTCGAACACAACATGTGTTTATATCACGCGAATGTCAGACAAAACTGAAACAAATATACAAATATATATATATATATACATATATGTATATACACAAACAACATTGCTGTAACACCACAATGAATAAGGAGCAGTACCCTCCCCTTACTTTCAACCAGCAGCTCAGACCAAACACACCAGCCATTTAAGCTTGACACTTAACCTACTTGCCATACAGTACTTAAGTGAAAATATGCATTTATAAAAACACAATACTGCCACTGATTGTGCATGATCAGATCTCATTTAGGATACGAGAATAAAACATTGACGGGACGATTAAAAAAACTCGTCGTTGCAGTGACAGCTTAAAAACAGCTATTTTTTTTTTTTTTGTTTTGTTCATAAGGCAAAATCAGGTCGGGTCACAGTGATGAGTTCAGTAGCTTTCTGAAGCTTTCGTTATTTTATTTTTATTTTTTATTATTTTGTTCAAGCCCTGCGTGACGACGGCCTTTTAATGCAGAACACAAGTCAAAGACGCCACTAACGATTTCAATTCGCAGCTGAATAAGCGACAAGGAAAACGCACGTGTGTAGCTTTTTAGACACTACAATACTGATATGAAAAATAGAGGCAAAGCTGCCGTTTTGACACTCGCAATTAAACCTGCAAAAATAAATCGGCAAACGTGTAAAAAATAACAATGCCTGCACACACACGCACACACACACACACACACACACACACACACACGGGCACCTTAATGTTTGTGGAGAGAAAAAGGTTTGTAGAGGATGTTAGGTTTTAGTGTTAAGCGTTTTAACGATAATAAAGTACGTACAGTAGCACAAAGGCGCTCCTCTTCCAAACCCATAAAAAGTAGAATGGGGGGAGTAGTACTCCTTAGTATTAAATAAAAATAAAAAGAAAATAATAATAATAATAATAATAAATAATTTAAAACTTTAAATATATAGATTTAACACAAACACACAAAACACAGTCAAAAAAAGACACATGGTATCTTTACGTAAACAATTCATCTGTAAAATATACGAACATGAACACGAACACATACATAAATAAACAAACCAACACAAAGTACTTAAGGAAACTTGAAAGGTATGTAAAAATAAAGATTTATGAGGAGGGGAAAAAGCTATCTTGGTCAGGAAGTTCAATATTAAGGTTGAATACAGACACACACACACACACACACACACACACACAGAAACAGAATAAATACTTAAACACAAAATGACATGAGAAAGGCAACTATCACCCACATAAAAGAACAATGAGAACAAACAAACAAACAAAAACAACAATAAGAAGGAAACAAAATAGAAAGCAACTCAACATGTAGGCCTAAGGAGGGGTATAGAGACACTTGCACAATGGACATGGTTCAGAACGAGCCGCCTCACGAAACTAGCCAGCGTGGATATAGCAATGCCACGTCCACCTATGTGCTTGAGTGCGTCCTTTCCCCAGACGTTGGCATTGATGTTGGCAGCATGCTATTGTAGATGCCATGAGGGGGAAGGGCAGCGAGGGCCGTGGGCACAATGATAAAACCGGGTGGCCATGCAGCTGCACAATGAGAAAGTCTCTAGCCTCCTCCTGTTCAGAGAATTTCTTTTCTTTTTTTCTTTTTTTTTCCTCAGTTCGCTTGCTTTACAGGCGGTCCATGCGGAACGTATCCTCGGTGGCTGGGTCGGCCAGCACTATGTCTGGGTCATTAAGCATGTGTAGCCCATCCAGGGTCAGCGGATCGATCTTTAGCTCGTCCAGCGGGAACTGAGAGTCCGCGTCAAAGCTGACATCGCCTACGCCGGCCAGCGAGCTGCTCAGCTCCTTGGAGAGACTTGGTGGCGACTCGCCTGTGACTGTCATTTGAAACGTAAACAGATGATATAAAACCATATAAACTGATGGCGCACAAGCATTTACAAATAAGGATTAACATTAAAGATGAATTTGTTAAAAAAAAGGTCATTAAATACTCAATACAAGAAAACATTCACTGCTCCTTGGTGTTACTGGCAGGGGAAAGTATAGTAGGTAGTATTGTAGGAATAATATCAATGAACATGGCAAATAATATAGATAATGACAACTGCGAGAACCCTTATACTGAAGGGGTTTAGTGTCAGCATGTAAATCAGTCCATATACGATACAGGAGTGTGTTTGTGATTGTTGCAGCCAAAAATGCTTGGTTTTGCTGCGGCTTTTTTTTCGAGTTTGTCTACCTTCTCATAGATCTGGGTGCAGCCGTTGATAGCATCCTTTTTCTGCCCCGTCCATGAATTTAATATATTTTCTACCCCTAGCCAGTTCAGGTATTTCATGTGTTCCAGCACAAGCACACCTGCAACTAATGAAGCCCATGATTAGTTGCATCAGGTGTGCTTGAGACAACACCTGTTTTGCATATTTGTGCTGTAGTGAGGGATTCTATTCAGGGGGTTGAATCATTCTGAGACTGGAGAAGTCATTATAAGTTGCGTTTTCAGTTGAATTTGGGAAACTGCTCATTGTGCATTCATTGTGTTGGGTGTATATATATATGTAAATTGCTTTGAAATTTGGTAGCTAGCAGTAGTTTTTTTTTTTTTTTTTGGTAGCTAGCAGTAGCTTTTTTTGTTTTTGTTTTTCCATGCATGAGCTGGCCTACTATAAATATCCTGCTGCTAACAGAGACATGTGTAATAGCCACCAATAGCAATCCAGATCCCTGTGACTTCCACAAAAATAAAATGGGAGAAAACAAACAAACAAACAACCATATACCTGTTAGGATAATGTTGGGAATGTTGCCATGGTTACTGTAGCCTAGTTGCTGGGTGTCCTGCAAGTTGCCGTGGCTCCCAGTTAAACCCATCATGGCCGCCTGTGTGTAGTTGAGCGTGGAGCACGGATTGTACAAGCTGTTCGAACTGCTCGGGTTCTCAATCATGTTCATGTTGAACTGCTCGAGCTACAAAGTAACAGAGGGTATTGAATTTACAGTGAAATATATGAATCAGAATCATACTTTCTGTACAGTTCTAAAAAAACAAAAACAAAACAAAAAACCATGACCTGTCATGGAAAATGGTTAAATCTCTGCATTAGCAAACAGAGCAAAAAAGGTGATAAGATCCATTAGGAGGAATTTAAGGAAGAGAATGAATATCTGGCACCTGGTGGGAAAGAGCGTTGGTCTGTCTGGACGCCATCTGGTGCTCGTAGAACGAATCTCCAAAAATACTCCCCACAACTGGAATGTGCTACAAATATAGCAAGAGACAACTCGATTACTTCAGACAGTCTGGGACAGCGTTAGTGTGTTAGTATGACAATGTTTGTGTACACAGCAGGACAAGTGTGCAAGATGCTGACACACGTGATGTCTAGCTCAAGACATCCACACAAAAGAGCTGAGGACATCTGATAAAAAGCAGTGATTTATCCTCAGCACGATCTTGGCAAATCGTTTACTCTCCACAGTTGGTAAACAGCACAGAAAAAAAACAACAAATAAACCTCATGTAATTCCATTTACAGCAACAGGTATTGAAATGATCGTTCCAGATGTGGGCAAAGAAAGGTCATAAATTCCGTTTTCACAATAAGAATTCTAGCATATGTAGCACATTTTTTGTGAGCGTGTTTTTTTTTTTTTAAACAAAAAGCAAAAAAAACCCCCCAAAAAAACCGTTAACAAATATAAGTAGACTACGACTATGCTAGTGCTCTTACTGTGTAAACCTTGACCTTATAACATCAACTTCTTCGACTCACATAAGATTTATAATTTCAATACCAATGTCGTGACTGGATGGAACTGATTTGTGGATGGTAAACAATCTTCCGAGATATACAAGAACCATAGCTTAACATCGATAAAACATACACCTCAGTCAACACACGACATCAACAGTTAAATGTCAACAGATAAAGCTGCTGTAAGTGATTTCTTTAGCACTTGAACACCTCACGTAACTTGTTTAAACTGCCTGTGTAAATTTCCTGGGCTCTGTAAATCACAATAAAATTTAAACCCAGTCCAGCTGTTTTTAGCCAATCAGGAAACCTGCATGCCAGACAACTATTTTGCATGTGCTACGAGTAACTCATTTAATTTATGATCGTAATGACGGACAAGACCGGCGTTTGAGCAAAGGTTCTGGCTTACTCTCTATATAAAAAAAAACATAAGAAAATGAAGAATGGAGCAGAAAAGGAAGATGTCAGAAAGGAATAAGAAAAAGACAAGAAAGATGCAAATGGCTTAAAACCTGATTGCTCTGATTCAGTTTACTAATGCTTAACTTGTATTCCTCTAAAAAAAAACAAAAAACAAACAAACAAACAAACAAACAAACAAAAAAAACAACATTCTGTGATACTCCCAAACTGTAAGATTATAACTTACTCAACGAGTAGTACCATTAGCTCTTGTACACGTAACAGGACTACTGTTTATCTCTCGCTACAATGTGCTTTTGCGCGACTTTAAGGGGGAGGGGGGG
>JANDJT010000002.1:21553620-21573464 GCA_024331685.1 Stegophilus panzeri | reverse complement strand
ACATTCACTCTCCACAAACACAAGCATTTCTACTTCATCACTGACATCAAACTGGTAATATATAATATCAACTTTTTATATATTAACATTAACTGGATATGACATATACTACTCCACAAATATATTTTTCTGTGCAATATATACTTTGTCAATTCAAGAAAGAGTGCATGTATACTTACTTCCAGTTTCTACATCTTGACTACATCAGAGGAGCGCCAACTTCATAAACATCTGACGTTTACCATAAAACCCTCATACTCCATTTTCTACTGTGGTTGTCTTGACCATCGGCTTGACCAATTTATCTCAGCCAATCTGCCTACTGGCATGGTTTTTGGAGAAAACCGGAGAACCTCAAGGAAGCCCATACAGACACAGGAAGCACATAATTTGTGTAACAAAAAAGTGAGGTATACCAATCCAGAAATAAATGTTGAAATCTGGGTTTCTGAACGGCACAACAGAAAAATGTTAAAAATCCCGATGATGCCACGGGAATCAAGAGAGCGAAACTGGCCGTACTCTCTGTATCCCCCATCTATCACAGTATCACTAGCCAATCATGGGCATCGAAGAGCTTGTGCATGCAGAAGAGGGCAGATAGTGCTTTCCTCGGAGTGCGTTATGCAGCACTTTAAAAAGATGAGGCAGGCTGGCTTGGAGAAAGTATGTTAGTCTACAGTCTATATTTCAGCCTTTTGCGTCCTCCTACACTACACTCAGACTGTGCAAGTGATTTATAAAAATGTAGTGCTGATAAAGGATTGATCCTGACAAAGAATTTCCTCCACCGTTTCTTAATCGTTCTTTTTTTCCCCCTCCAGACATTTGTCCTTTATTAACATATAGGCTTTCCTTCCATCAGTTGCAGAAATTAACACAAAATCAAGCAAAGTCTGTGATATTTGGAGGAGCTTGAACGGATTCACTTTGCAAATGTTTTAAATAAGCAGCCTGAAAAGGTTAGTCAGTGCATCATACCCAGTAATTTCCTGGCTTTCGTTCACACAATAAACAATAATAACCAATTAAAGTCCAGCTGGAATGCTGTCGTCTCCTTCTTCCCAGGATTTCGACTCTGGCTTGAGCTTACACAAAATCCCGTTCCTTCTAAATTCCTGTTAAATTGGATTAACTTGCTTGTGATTGGGGCTTCTATTGTAATCACTTACGCCTCATGAATCACCTTATAAGGAAAAGCAGCTGAGCTGAGACGTTCTGGTCCATCGTGGTGCTGAGCTCATTTCTGAAACCTGAAATGAGAAATAAGCCAAATCCACTTAACTGTTAATCTAAGGTATCTTTTTAAAAATGTACTGTAGGATTATTACAGATCTAGAAATACTTTTAAATATTACAAACTGCACCTATAGAGGAGCAGCAAAATCACGTTTCCTCTACGTTTCAGAAACCCAGGAACGATTGCTGGTCATCATTTTGAAATTTGCTATGGCTGGTAAGTAGTACACACTGACATGGGAGGTAAGGCACAAATCTCACCATTTCTTGTTTATTAAATGAATAACGTTATTAGTAAAAGTCACTATAAATTGGTACAGCAAAATTGGAACAAAAGTAAAAGTGATCTCACAAAGAAACTAAAACAAAAAGGACGGCAGTCAGAATCAAAGTTCTACGGAGGAGTGGTACATTCAACAGCTTAAACCATTATACAAGCATAGCTTATCTTTCACTGCGAATGTCATGGCATTAATACAGACCACAAAGCACATTATACATCATGCTAACGTCTATCATTATAAAACACCGCAATACGGTATGTACACACAGAAATATGGGGGAAAAGAATAATATTTGAGGCATTTAACTACATTCTTTGTGTTTAATTAATAACAATACTTGCTCAATATGGGAAGTATTCAGAGGAAGAACAGGAAAGCCTGAGATGATGTTCATGACGAACATTAAAATGGATTACAGCGACACAATATCGAGAGATGCACTCACCGACCAATTTATTAGGAACACATGTACACATGCACCTTCATGCAATTATCCAAATCAGTCAATCATGTGACAGCAATGTAATGCGCAAAGTCGTGCAGATATAGGTCGCAGCTTTTGGTAATGTTCACATCAAACATTAGATTGTAAATAAAAGGTGAAATCATGTGACTTTTGTGGGATTGTTGTTGGCATGGTGCCAAATGGGATGAATATTTCAGAAACTGCTGATCTCCTGGGATTTTCAGCCACACCAGTCTCTACAGTTGCGGGGGGACGGACGGACACGACAAACATCCAATGAGCGGCAATTCTGTGGGTGGAAACACCTGGTTGATGAGAAACGTGTGAGGCTACAGTAACTCAAACAGCCACTCGTTACTATGGTGAGCAAAAAAAATGCTCAGGTCAATATGCACATGTTGAACGTCGAGGCAGATGGACTACAACAGCAGCAGATCACATCAGATCAAAGTCATGAGATCAGATTCAACCCCCCCCCTTCTGATGCGTGACATGAACATGAAGTTAACTGAAACTCTTGACCTGTATCTGTAAGCATTTTACGCATTGAACTGCTGCTACATGAACTGGCACGTGTACAGGTGTTCCTTTTAAAGTGAATGCATATTGTGATTGTGACGATTTAATATGTACACAATACACACACACACACACACACACACACACACACACACACACGATACAACACATTGTGCAAAAACAGACAGATACACATTTACAGAGACAAAAGACATGGATTTAATTGACCCAAGAGAAGAAAAGTAAATGCAGGATATGAAAATTTTACATAATGAACAGGAGTCTCTTCCGGTGATCTTTAACTTCTTCCTTGTTGCTACATTACACAAAAACATCAGCACCTTCAGTCCGTACAGGATTTCTCAGAGGTTTTTTTTTGGTTACGGTTGTGGCCAAAAATGCTTGAATTTGCGGTGACTTTTTTTCAAAATTTGCATAGCAATTTGTTGAGTTTTTGTGCTTGTGTTTTTTTTGTTTTTGTGTAAAACTACTAGAATTACCAAAATAGCAATATTACAATATTGTTTTGCAGTGACTGTAAATGAGACCTTTTATCTGTGCTCGTGTTCGACACATGTGAATTGAAGAGGGCTTTGGCTGAGTGCGCGTTGTGATGAAGTCACGTGACGCGTCTTGGCACAAACCTGCGGAAAATCTGCGGTAGTTTTGAAAAATTGCAAGCTCCTCCGAATATTGCGCGAGTTTGCTTGATTTTGTGTTCATTTCTGCGATCGCGAAATCCTGGAGGGACTGAACAACAAAAGTAGTGGAACAAATCTGAAATGGTACTACATTTAAAAAAACAAACAAAAACACAACAATTCTTGTAGAACCAATTCAACTTATTCACTTATGTCTCGATCAGATCCAGCAAATGGGACCCACTTTTCTGCAAAGCCAGAAAGCATCGAAATTTAGAGCGATATTAGGGTAACACTAAGAAGATTCAAAATGAAAACTTGCTTCTTCGCTCTGGTATTGTGCTTTAATGGAATATGGCTAGTGATAAACTAAAAATAATACTCGTGCAATAACATACTAGCAAAGAGACATCAAAAAGAGTGCTTAAATGAATAAAAGTCTGTCATTATATTAAATTCACTTCACGTTTTCTCGAAATCAAATCAGTCTACTAGGATTGCCTCAAACCTTTGTGCAGTGTGTGTAGCCAAGATCTTGTGCCCTATACACATCCTCAGCCATGTGTTTAACAGTAGATAGCAAGTCATGAAGCCACAAACTGTGTACAAATGTAAGCATGTGCCTTATTCGATACAAACTGTACAGAACAAACAAAATCTAGAAAATACTTCTCTGAAGCAGCCAGTGTTGTTCCAGTACTTAAGACCGTGGTGATCGTTATACATTCAAATAAAGAGAGAAACATGCTGATTCAGTCTTCCTCAGTCCTCACACACTTATTTACATCATGACAGGATTTTGCTTTGTGATGTAGTAGGTCAGTGCCCTCAGCACTAGCATTACGACGAGACATTCTGTTAATCCATTAAGCTCCTCCATTAAGATATAATATCACAGTGAAAGTACTAACCGCAGTCGGCACTTGGATTTTGCAGTGCTGTATTCAGTTTGTCAGGTATAAAGTGCATTACGAAATGAATCTGGCGTGCTTACGGACTTTGTAAGAGATTACAAAAGACTCAAGGAGAAATAGGGAATTATGTAAATCGCACCTAGGAACTGGATGTTCTTGAAGGATGGATAGGAGTCGTATTGTGCTTAGCACATTTAGGTATCAAAAGATAAACCATCTACATAAATGATTTAGGTAAATTAAATGCATATTTAGCATGAAGGGACGTATTTTCCATGTGTACATACATCCCCAGAAGGGCTAATGAGTCGGGAAATTGCTTCAGAGCTTTCTATGTTAATTATGTTTTTGCAGAAAGTGTTTGGAGAACAGTAAACACTTCTCTTTATATAGGAGAATCAGGATAAACCAGTCACTAAGTCACTTCATTAAGAAGGTTTTCAGAAGATGCTGCATGGTGTACGTCAACCATCATTATAAAGCAACTCTCTGAAGTCTTGCAAGCCCTTAAACCAGCGGTATGTTTCAAACAAAAACAGAGGCGTCAAAGCAAAAAGGAATATTTGGAGTGAGAACGTTTGAATGGGCACAAGCTGGGAAACAGAACCGAACACTGATTTTTGTTTTAGACGTCAGTTTGGGATTGGTCCAAATATTAGATAGCTGCGTGCATCAGTGGACACAAGAGGATGTTGTTCGATTCCTAATTCATCCGTCTGATTGTACAACCCCGATTCCAAAAAAAGTAGGGATGCTGTGTAAAATGGAAATAAAAACAGAAAGCAATGATTTGCAAATCTCATAAACCCATATGTTATTCACAATAGAACATAGAATACATATCGAATGTTTAAACTGAGGAAAGGGACCATTTTAAGAAAGAAAGTAAGGTAGTTTTGAATTTGATGGCCGTAACACGTCTCAAAAAAGTTGGGGCAAAAACGGGGCAACCAAAGGCTGAAAAAGTGTTAGTAAAAAGAAACGGCTGTTTCTTTAAAATGGTACATTTCCTCAGTTTAAACATTCAATATGTTTTCTATGTTCTATTGTGAATAACATATGGGTTTATGAGATTTGCAAATCATTTACATTTTACACAGTGTCCCAACTTTTTTGGAATTGGGGTTGTATTTCTGAAAACAGCAGCATGAATTACTAGGTCTCTTCACTTTCTTTCACAAAGAAAACCACTCTCTCTGATGCATTTGTGCATCTTTCACCACCACCACTGCTGTTCTTTGATTATTTATGCTCTGTTTGACAGGGTTGCCAGGTCTATTTTATAAAGGCAACCCAAAACCTAAAAGAAAAAAAAAAGAAAGGGGAAAAAAAAGTTTGCAGTGGATCTGGAGCCACTAGGTATGAGGTGAGAATACACTCTGGAAGGGATGCCAGTCCATCACAAGGCACCATGCACACATATTTACACTTAGGGGAAATTTAGCATGGTCATGCTTTTAGGAGCTGGGAGGAAACCGGTGAACCCAGAGGAAACCTGTACAGACAGTAATCGAAATCGGGAACTTGGAGCTGTGAGGTGACGACACTACGCACTGCACTACATTGCCACACAACTGCAGAAGTATTTCAAAGTAAGTAACGATACATTTTAAGGAAGTGGTGTTTATATAACATTTACTGTAAATAGTTCTTTAAAAAAAACAAAAAAAAAAACAAAAAACACACCACACTAGCTATGAGACCAATTCACTGATGCACAACATAATACAAGAGAGCTAAAGTGAGGTCTGGAACAAGGGATTGTGTATTGTTCAAGACCAGGGGCAGTGGTAGCTCAATGGTTAAAAACACTGGACTACTGATTGAAAGGTTATGTGTTCAAATCCCAACACCGTCAACCACTGCTGGGCCCTTGAGCAAAACCCTCAACTGCTCAGTATGTAAGTCGTTCTGGATAAGCACATCTGCCAAATGCCTTAAATGTAAATCCTGTAGCATCAGGGAGTCATCTTTGGCTCTCAGTCCTCTCAAAACCATTCTGTACTCCTGGCGGTTCAGACTGTTCTAGAAAAACATTAATGTAGCCATGACTGCGTGTTCTGCAAGGGTTCTTTTTGTTGAGGTCTTTCTTTTTGTGAAGTACACTGCCCGTTTTGCCCATCCCATCCGAGACGGATGAGAATGTACATATTAGAGCGCTAATACATGTAGGCTTTAGGCTTTCAAAACAAGAGCTGATGAATTGTGCATATGCCAAGTATTCGACACTTACATCAGCAGAAAGAAGACTATAATCATGAGTTCGGCTCTCTCAGCAGGTTTACGATCACTGAACAGATTTTCAACTCGAACATGTCAAACCAAAATGCAACTATTTGAAGGAACAGGGTTTTAAATATATAAACAAACAAACAAACAAACAAACAAACAAAAATACCCTTGTGTAATGTCACCTCACATTTTCCAGCTAAGGAAGTCACCTCTGTGTGGCAGTTTGTGGCAGTATTATAGGTGTACAAGCAATTCCAGCGAAGGATTCTGGAAAGTGCAGATCCCTCTCCCACTCGTCCATCTCGGTGTTGTAGACTTGGACGATGCTCGTGACGTTATTCAGATGCCAGTTGTATCCTCCGACAACGTAAATCTTTCTGTCCAATAAGCAACAGCCTGCCTCAGACTGGCCTGCACGCATCGGACTAACCGTGGTCCACTGATCTGTCTCCGGAACATAATATTCCACGGCAAGAACGTCAAAGCAGCGGTCCACGTGGTCCATTCTTCCTCCAAGAGCATAGACACGCTCATTTACACTGATCATGGCGTGCAGCACTCGTGGCTCATTCATTGGGCATTTGAAATCCCACTGGTCTGTGGCCGGATCATAGCAATGAAGAGACTTCTTATCCTCCACGGAAACCCCATATCCCCCCGAGATATAAAGTTTATCTCCGCATGTTGCCCCTGCGTGACCCCATATCCTTCTCTTTAGCGAATCCACATACGTCCATTCGTTTTTCTTGGGGCAGTAACATTCAACAGATGAAAGGCTGCCGGATCTGTTGCGCCCCCCCGTGGCATACAGCTGTCCTTGCATTACGTTGAGCTGGAACTGAATGCGGCTCTCCTGCATCGGCCTGATGCGCAACCACTGGTTGAGATGGGGATCGTATCGGAAACAGATGTCCACAGCGCCTTCACCGCTACGGTACTGCAGATGCTGGCCCCCCACCACGTAAACGAAATTGTCGAGAACGGAAACACAGGCGTGGCTGCAGCCTGATTCCATGTCGGTCAGCTCCTTGAACTGCCTCGCCGTGCTTTCAGCCAGGCAATACACCTTTGAGCTCACTGTACGGTCATTGTCAGTGTACGGTGTGCCACCGAAAGCAATAAGCGAGACAACGTCTGACCGAATGACGGTGCGAGGGGACTGCATCTCGTGCTGGCGAAAAGGAAGTATCTGATAATTAAAGGCCTCAAGTAGGTACTGCCTGCACAACACATCCTCTACCATGATGTCCACAGTCTGCACGCGGTCCACCAGCTCAGAGGAGCGCATGAGCGGGAAGCGCACATGCCGCAGCACCTCGTTCGCTGCAGGACGGCGCGAGTCGTCGTGCCGAAGCCATCGGATGGCCGCGTGGAACAAATCAATCTCGGTACATCCCTTCAGCTTGTTGCTCTGCAGGAAAAACACCAGCCGCTCCATGGGGATATGCAGGAAATCCTCTTCTTCGGCAATCTGCAGGAAGTGACGGAACGTGAACGCGTCCACGGATTCCTTCAGAGAGGACAAGCTGAAGGCGGCAGCCATCTGACCGATGTTCAAACAAGTCTCGACGCTCATGGCTGATTTCAGGAACTCTTCACAGAGCTCCACAACCGGCACCATCTGAAGGAAGACCGCTGCCCCAAGCACATCCTGGATGCAGTCGAGGTCGAGCGTGACCTCAGAGCTATAGGCGAAATCGATGATGTGCTTTAAACCACGTGCAGACAAGCCCTTAAGCTCAATTGTTGCTTGGTTTGACTCTTTCATCCCACCAGTGAACATGGCTCTAAAATAAATAAATAAATATATAAACAAACAAACAAACAAATAAATAATAGGAAAACATGAATCATGTGGCACCATTGTTTTATAATAAATACAAAGTTGTATTCCCCTGAAAACTTCCACTCAAAACATTTCACAATAAAGTGAGTGTATCCATATAATTTGATGACTCAAACCATTAGCAGAGGAAGCGCTCGATAATTTCCTAAATTAATAATTGAAGCATATTCTGTTTCAGCAAACTCCAAATGATGAACAAACATTACAACTACTGTTATAATACCCAGGTTCATGCACTCTAAAACTGCTTGGTCAACATTTATTTATCAGATTTTTTCCCCCCAAAGCATGGCTTTGTGCTTCACTGCCTTAATTATTGATTGAAGCATATTACATTCCAGGAAAGTAGATCAAATTCCCCCTTTTGTTGAGTTACTGTGACTCAAGACAATACCTAGCATTTTACATTTCCATATCAAAAGAATCCTCACCTAAAGTAGTCACTGCAGGATGCCAGAACTGCTTTGTGCACCTGGAAGCATTCGTTGTTGACTGTGAGTTCTACATCCAGTAACTGGCCTTGGTCTCGCAGAGCAGAAAGCCCCCTAAGTAGTGAGTTACTGTGACTAGGAGCTGAGAATGTGCAGCGAAGGGTGCTGTTCTTATTGTTAGCCATGCTGCAAAAAAAAAAAGAAGAATCAGTTTACGTCTTTCATCTCTTACCGCACGCGACTCGCAGTCTCTGGCAAGGTAGTCCATCAAACTCAAGAACACACACACAGACACACACGACACCAGCCGCTCCATGGGAATGTGCACGAACAGAACTTCTCGCTACTCTGTTTGTGCCGACTCCCCAGCAACAGGCTCTAGTTTCTAAGCGCCGACCAACGTGACACCTGCAACTGCGCTTTCTTTTTAATTATTCATCCAAAGTATATTACGTATTGTTGGAAATCTTTCTGGATGACCATCAAAACACTGCCTTTCCATCAGAAGTAAGATGACTAAAGAATCAGGAGACCAAGAGCCAGGATACCAAAAAAAAGAAAAGAAAAGAAAAGAAAAGAAAAGAAAAGAAAGAAAAGACATGGGCGTTCAGTAATCAAAACAAAAAGTTGGACACAGCAGACTTTTTATACTGATGTGGACGTGCAAGAAGACACATGCAAGACCACATAGATACTGTCCATGGCTAAGATAGAAGAAAAACATGGGCAAGGACAAGACATTATGATCCAAGGAACACATACTTCAGAAGTGAACAAAAGATAGTTACATAATCACATTAAACTGAATTGATCTTAAAATGAATAAATGATGTATCCATTACCCATAAAATCAGAATGTATTACCAAACCGGAAATAATCATGGAAAAACAGGAAATAATCCCACAGTATCAAACATATAACCTGTTTTGATATGGAAACCAAAGTACAGCAAATCATGGCAAGAACCAACAGGAGTCCTTAAAAGGAGGTCTGAAATTTGTTGTATAATAGTGAATAAATCCATATTCCTAAATGCAGCATGAAATCATGGTCACGTGCTATTAATAACCAGTTCTATACTACAGAACTAGAGAGTGTCCCAAAAGTCTTGATACATAGGGGGAAATTAACACACACGCGCACACACACACACACACATATACATACACACACACACACACATTACATATACATATTTTTTTATATAATATATATTTTTTTTTTACCCCCAGATAAGAATGTGTCTGACAAAAGCAGAACGTATTGAAATCATTCTCATGGCTGGATCGGGAAATTGTCACAAGATTGCAATGGACTTTAACAGGAAACATGGCAAGCACACCACACACACTCACGACACTCACGACACTGCTACCAAACTTATTAACAAATTCAAAAAGACTGGAAGTGTTGTGGACCAACCGAGACGTCCACGAACACCAACGTGGTGTTGGAAAACGGTCCCCTATGTATGGAAACTTTGGGGACACACTGTAGCACACAATAACACTATTCTAACCACAGAAGTGGTTACTATTTTGACTAGGAATTGGAGGTCGACCAATTGATCGTTTTTGCCTATTAATCACCACCGGTAACCAATTGTTGGACCTACTCGTTATTGCCAAAAACCCACACTCGATAAAGACGAAATAAAACTATCACTGCCAAATTTTGTAGTGTTATTTGAAGTGTTTTTGGATTCATTTTGGATGTCTCCATTTTTATTTGAAGTGTTACTTTTTGGTTAAGTTTGGCTGTATATATTATTAATATGTATTAATCTTTATATGATATTATTTATATAATATTTTTCATTTAAAGGTATAGTACATTTTCTTGCTACAGTCTGTACTGTTTATTTTTGTAATAAATTTCAGCAATATTTTACTTTGAGTGTTGTTCTCAGTCAGTATCAATTAAAAAAAACTAACAAAAAAAACTATGGGTTGATTAATCAGTTATCAGCAGGTACTGCCCAACTTAGTTATAGGTATCTGTAATATCCACTATGTCGACCCCTACTAGGGATTCATCGATACCGATACTGGTATCAGGCATCAATCTGATAACCTACTTGTTTCCTTACACTCATTAAAAAAAAGGCTTCAAACCATGTGATCTAGTACTATGTGATCTAGTACTATGTGATCTAGTACTATGTGATCTAGTGTATGTTGTCGTAGTGCAAGATGTCTTATTGCATTTTAACCAGCATCTTTAATAGAGCGAGCAAGGACAGCCACGCTGAGTATGCGGCACGGAGTCAGCAAGTGCGGTTGTTAAAATGAGCACAAGGTGATGTGAACTGCCATCACACCGAGCTATTCGTAGATGTGAAGACAGTGATGCAAAGGAGCAGAGAATCGGTCACACGTGAGAGCACTTCAGTTCTGCGAGCACTGAGCCACATACGCTTCCTTTCCCTTTTCCTGCTCCTCAGGGCATCCTCACTCTCTCTATTAAAGATACTGTTTAAACACCATAACATCTTAAACATAAAACTCAACACAGGTATTTCATTGCTAGCAGCACACGGAAGTAACCAATAAAAAGAGCTAAACAAAAGCTTCCATGCCACTCCTTTTTGACTAATACAAAGTACATTATTCATTTCTCTATCAGTTTTGGTATTGATAAGCACTTAATTTTTTTAAATTTTTTTTTTTTTTTAAATATTGGTGTCACATCCCTAATTTTGACATACCATTTATTACAACAGGATACTTGATTGTGTAGTTGTAGCATTCTTTTTATAGACTTAACTGTAGATGAATCCAGAACTAATGCTTCCTTCAAGTACTTTCCGATTGCTTATGTTTCCCACTCGACAATTCATACAGCTAGCCTAATTCATTTTGGCGTCTTCTTAATATTTCCATGTATTGTATAAAGTATATAATGAAACCAAGGGAATATGATGCAAGACACCCAGTATTTAGTCATGATAAAAATGGTAACAACTCGGGTATTAAATTACTGTCTATAGCAGTTGAAGGGACGTTTGTTTTTGAACTTTTATGTCAGGAACTGGTATTCCCAATCATTCCCACTGCACTTGAATGCAGCATAAGCACAGGGCACCTTTTCCCCCTCAAGATACTGCATAATTTTGGTTTAATTAAAAAAATAATTGTTAAAAATAATCAAAAGCAATCATTTAACTTAAGGATAAAGTTGTTAAAAACATTCTCAATATAAGTAGTCAGTAATTAGATTTGCTCCAAGTCTACGTAACATAAAATAGGTGATATACTGGACGTGTTAGAGCAATAACATTACAGCTACAGTGCACAGACTCTTAACGGGCATGTAGCTGGAGAAAGTCAGTGTTTTGTTGTTGTAAACTTGGTGGGAAGCATCGTTACCTGCTCTGTGAACGACTCGCAGAGAGTTCCCCACCATCCAACTCCGCCATGTTTGAACCCGCCGTGCTCAGTAAAGGACATCATGCAGAGATTAAACGACCTCTCTGCGCACATGGACTGCAAATCATGCCAATCACGTGTGCACGCATATTTGTAGATGAAGATGCTCTTCAGATGCAAGACTTCAGGATGTCTCAGTCCACGATGGCTGCAAGCTTTAGCTTTATCAGTCCTGTGTCTATCATCAAATTAAACAAATATACTATAGCATTAATACCGAAACAAAGTCAAACGGATCACCTGCTTTATACAAGCCACCTGTTTTTTTTTGTTGTTGTTTCTGTTTCTGTTTCTCTCTCTCTCTCTCTCTCTCTACTGAACCGCATGACTACGTAATGCTATGAAGTTTTGGGAATGTTCACGTCGCCTTGACTCTGCGCAGAATCCGATACATATATCTCACCGGGAAATTTATTTCTAAACGTCAACAAACTTTTTCCCCCTACATTTTTGGATGAAAATATAGCCGGTAGTTAAAGTATAGACAACATTTTTTTTTAAGCTCTATAATTCCTTCTTTACTGTTACAATTTCCAATCATTATTCTGACAAGTCCCGCCTCCCGCTTTAGGATTTGCTGAGCGTGCGCACCCAACTCGTCCGGTGATTGGTCAGTATAAACTCCTATAACACTTAAAACAGAAAGGGACTGGATGTACAGGTGTTGTGTATAACTCCGCTTCCCTATCGGGATAGGTTGGGGAAAGAAAGCTCATATATCTGTCAAAATCATACTGCTGATTTGTTTACTCACAACAAGTAAGTCCTTTGTATATTTTAGCCTGCTATCCCTAAATTTGTCAATCATAGTAGAGGGAACGCATCCCGACAGCTGTTAATGGTACCACAACACTGGAATATCGTTGGGAACAAAGGATAGAGTGGCAAATATTATATATTTATATATTGAATTCTTTAATATATCCTTAAATTAATAACAAGTTAACTTTTATTGTGTCATTCTCTATTCTCTACGGTAGAGTGGTATGCCGCTAGGCGTCGGGACGCAGTTTTATGACGTAGAACGGACGCGCCGTACTGATAGCTCCACGAGGGTATATGGATTGCAGCGCTCTTGAATATAAGGCAGAAATATCGATACTGTTTATGGGTTTGCGCTTGGTAACAACCACCCTAATAGTTTAGGTTATTGTGATAATTTTCGATTAATTCAGAATGGCAGCGTTTGCGTCTCTTGGCCTGTCCGAGTGGCTGCTTGATCAGTGTAAACAGATGGGTATCACCCGACCGACCCCGGTGCAAGAAAATTGCATTCCAGCTATTTTGGAAGGTGAGTGAGTGAGTGAGTGAATGAGTAAAGTGAGTGAATGAGTAGAGTGAGTAAGTGAATGAGGTGAGTGAGAGTAAAGTGAGTGAGTGAATGAGTATAGTGAATGAGTATAGTTAGTGAGTGAATGAGTATAGTGAATGAGTATAGTTAGTGAGTAAATGAGTAAAATGAGTGAAGTGAAGTGAATAATATGTGTGTTAATTTGCTGTCTTTATACCCGAAATAAAGGTCGAGACTGTATGGGCTGTGCAAAAACTGGAAGCGGAAAAACAGCAGCATTTGTGCTTCCGGTTCTGCAGAAGTTGTCTGAAGATCCCTACGGCATTTTCTGTTTGGTGTTAACGCCTACAAGGTTGATTATCTTTTATTCAGTTAACATTTAAATGAATCCTTGCTATAAAGTCACACAAGAAGTCATTAACCTAGTATAAAATAATACAATCACTATATGCCACGCTTTGTGTTTATGTTGTTTCGTTCTTGACTCCTCAGGGAACTGGCTTATCAGATAGCTGAACAGTTTAGAGCTTTGGGAAAGCCTCTGGGACTGAGAGACTGTATCATTGTTGGAGGAATGGGTATGGTTGAAAACTAAACCTAAACACAGTTAATGTAAAGAATATGAAAAGCCAGATTTGGACATTAATAAACAGCAAGACAGTTGTGTACATCCCTTTTAAAAAAAAAAAAAAAAAAAAAAAAAAAAAAAAATCAGACACAATCAATAATTGTACATCACTCTCTGTGCTCCTGTTTCTAAAAGACATGGTGACTCAGGGTTTGGAGCTTTCCAAAAAGCCCCACGTTGTTGTCGCTACACCCGGGAGATTAGCAGATCACATTCGAAGTTCGGACACGTTTGATATGAAGAGACTCCGATTCCTAGTAAGAAAACAGCTGTCGCACGTACATTCGTATCCAGATACTTTTATTAATATCTATAAGGTTTCTCTAATCAAGCAGAACTTAAATGTTGATATCTAGAACTCAATTATAAATCTTGTATGGTAGCACTACTTGTATTGCTCTCCGCTTGATATATCGCTTTGCTTGTATTTCCTCATTTGTAAGTCGCTTTAGATAAAAGAGTCTGCTAAATGAATAAATGTAAATGTTGCTATGGATTTGGTTTTCTCAATAGATCCTGGATGAGGCAGATCGTTTGCTGGAGCAGGGCTGCACAGATTTCACTAAGGACCTAGAAGTTATTCTCAGTATTGTACCGGCGAAACGGCAAACGCTGCTTTTCAGTGCGACGCTGACAGACACGCTGCAGGAACTCAAGAGCATTGCTATGAACAAGCCTTTCTTCTGTGAGCACAAATCCGAGTAAGGAACTCTCTTTACTCTTTACTGGAACTCTCTTCCTCCTGAACTCAGGGAAGCTCAGACCTTTGGCATTTTTAAAGCTCAACTTAAGACACACTTTTTTAAACTTGCATTTGACTGTCTTCTTTTATTTTCATTATTATTAATGTTCTTATTAACTTTTATATGTTTTATTTTTCTGTGTACTGCGTATCTTGTGTACCTCGCTTTGAGAAGCTGCTTTTAGAGGCACTTTATAAAATAAAGTGTATTATTATTAAGGAAGCATCACCACAACGCACTTGTTGGAAACTGTTGTTTTTTTTTTTGTTTTGTTTTTTTAGAGATGCACCAATACTAAATTTCTCAGCCGATAACCAATTATTCAGAGTGATATCGACTGATAACGATACCCGATCGTTCTGCCTTTTATGCCTTGTTTTAAATTAATATTAATTCCACCTAATTAATGCCTGACCTCAGTAATGCTCTTGTGGCTGAATAAACCCGATTCCCCACAGCCATGATACAAAATCTAGTGGAAAGCCTTCCCAGAAGAGTGGAGGTTATTATAAGAGCAAGAGGTGGACTGCATCTGGAATGGAATGTTCAAAAAGCACATGTGACTGGTCATGTGTTCGCAAACTTTTTGCCATATAGTGTATATTTACTGACCATCAGATTATTACAAACATACATTGCACTGATGGTTTGTTAATCCAGCGAGATTTACCCTCCTAAACTCTGTTCCAGTTAGAACTTGAATGATTTGAATTTTAAACAAAGACTCATGTTATGGTTACAGGCTGAAGTATTGAGTCGATCTCTCATTGAAAAACCTACTTTAATATGTAACATTAGTGAAGCCGTTTCGTTCGTTCTCGCACAGCTCACAGCCTTTTATAACGCACGATAATTTCCTCCCTCCTCTCCAGAGTGCGAACAGTGGAAGAGCTAGACCAGCGATACATCTTAACGCCCGAGAAAGTCAAAGATGCGTACCTGGTGAATCTTATCCAAAAATTCCAAGATGAACACGATGACTGGTCTATCATGATTTTCACCAACACATGCAAGTAAGACTTCAAGTAGTATTAATGATATTAATTAAGGCTGTATTATTTTTCAACTTGATCGAGCTTTTGCAGAAGGATATTGCAAACGACTTGGTTGTGAGTCAAAATTGATTCGTCTTAGATCACTTAATATGGTGTGTTCACCAGAGATTTAGCATCTGACGAATGAGTTCTGGCAGTGTCAGGAATTCTGGACCTAAATCTCAAAGATGCAAATGGTCCTACAACATGCATCGGAAAGAAAAAAAAAAAAAGCCACGAGCAGAATGCTGTCCTTTGTAAGTAAGGAATAAAACACAATGCCGTTATAGAAAAATAATCAGTGATGGAGTGGTGCAATGCAGCTGGATGTGAAGTATGGTAACTTTTATCACACCGAAATTACTTGTTTCATAAAACAGCATGTCCTAAAGTGTTTTATTCCTCTTGCACTGCAATTAAAAAAAAATAATAATAATAATTTTTAAGAGTCACATTTTGTCAAAATCAAGTAAACTCCGCAATATTCGGAGGAGTTTGCAATTTGAAACTAATGTCAGAGCTGCTGTTAGGGAAAATGAATCAGCACCTTCGGACTAATCAGAATTGAGAACAGTAATTCACAGAATTTGACCAAAACTTTATTAGCATCATACAGTGACACTCAGCAAACTTGAACAGTACAAAGCAACTTTTAGTCTGATAATTTAGTCTTTTAGTCTCATGGGTAATTAAAGGTGCAGTAGTCAATATTTTTCATTTCTTACTATTAAAAAATTATGGAAAATTACATAGAAATGATTTTAAAAATACTTTAACCCATTGTCTTAGAACAAGTGTATTACATGGCTGAAACACACCCACCCCCCCCTCCCACACACACACACACACACACACTTTTTAAACCTGCCCTCCAGTCTGGAATGTTTGTTTGTATTTGGATTGGCCTCTTGTCAGTGATTTTATAGACACGCCCATTTACATCCTCATGAATCATTATGAGGAGAAGTTGCATGTTCGTACAGTTGTAACTTGGCTACAAAGCAGTTGAATTTTGGAGTGCGTGTGAAAGTGATGTCATGACGGTCCTTGCTAATGGTAATTTTAGTTATCATTTTTAATCATCATAAGTTTTGTTGGCGGAGCTTTGTGTACGTGGGTGCAAGGAGGGGAAAATATCATTCAAAACTTATTCAACTTCCTCTCATTTAACAATTGAATACCTTTTTTCACAAATATTACCTAATGCCCCTTTAACAGACTGATGGTTTGTTTTTGTTTTTTTGTTTTTTTGTATTCCTGCTTAGAAATTGCCAAATACTCACAATGATGCTTCGGGAGTTCAAATTTCCTACCATCGCCTTGCATTCCATGATGAAACAGGTACGTGTGCATTATCCAGTCGAACTGTGCACATTATATTCAGAATTTCTGGATTCTTCTCCTCATGTATGTTTATCACCATTGCTTTTGTGTAATATAGAAACAACGCTTTGCGAACCTTGCCAAGTTCAAATCCAGTATCTTCAAGATCCTCATAGCTACAGATGTAGCTGCCAGGTATGATCACTGCTGTAGAGAAGAACATTTCTCTGTAGCTCCTTAGACTCAAGCCACACTGTGTATGCACTCCTAGTGTGGTGTTTTTTTGTTAAATGATCTTTTCCTCATAATTTCTCTAAAGGGGCTTGGATATACCTACAGTGCAGGTTGTCATCAATCATAATACCCCCGGATTGCCAAAAAACTACATTCACAGAGTAGGCAGAACTGCACGTGCAGGTATCTTCTTTCTTCACACAGACGCTATGGCTTTACTCTAACTGTTTGCATTCACATCTGGTTAATTTCCTGGTATTGTATTTCAGGAAGAAATGGTGTTTCCATTACACTGGTCACACAGTACGACATTCATTTGATCAGTGCTATTGAGGAGCAGATCCGTAAGTTCACAACCAAAGCAAATCATTATGTTCAAAAATGACAATGCAGTGAAATGCAATATAATGCTTTTGTAGTGGTACAAGGCTCTTTCACGTGTTCATTATATTCATTATAATGGTCACTTATCACTGCTATGTGTTCTATGGACAGTTCTTTACTGTGTAAGTAGTAGCAATTTTAAACTAAAACAGAGATGTTTTGGTTGTTTAGAGGCCAAGCTGAAGGAGTATCCAGTTCAAGAGAAAGAGGTGCTGAAGATTCTTACCCAAGTCAACGTGACGAGACGACAGTGTGAGATTGTAAGACTGACGATTGATTTTAATTAGTTGTTTTGGGAAACCAAGCCATTCAGGGGTATAAGAAGTTGTATTTTCTTTCCTTTTTTTTGAAGAAGCTGGAAGCAACAGATTTTGATGAGAAAAAGGAAATCAACAAAAGGAAGCAAATGATTCTCGAAGGGAAAGTAAGTATCTATTTGAAACGGACGGACAATTCTCATTTTAATGCATAATAGTGTAAGAGTGGCAGGGCAACTGCTTAGTAATGAAGGAACACGTAATTTTTTTTTTTGGCTGTATTGTGAATCATAAAGTTGTTTTTAAATCACAGGACCCTGATTTGGAAGAGAAGAGGAAGAATGAGCTTGCCAAAATAAAAAGAGAAAAAACGAAATTCAAGGGAAGAATTCAGGAAGCCATCCAGAAGAAGAAAGGAAAGATGCTGAAAAAAAGGAGCGACGTGTAAAACAGCTCCAAGCCAGACTGTTCCGGGACCCTCCTAAGTTTTTGTATTATAAATTGACTGTACAACCTCTTATATATAAGAGGTGTATATATACAATCTTGTGCACCCTCTTTATATATATATATATATATATATATATATATATAATATAAATAAAAATAATAAACTAATACATATCATTTCATGCACTGGCCAATCAAGATTATTTCAAGTAGACAACGCATCATAAAAAAATCATTAATTTCTGTGAGTTTGGCAGCGTCGCAAGAACTCTTATTACACAGGACTTTTATTTCTTTGTTTTCCGGTATGTGTTGTAACAACCCGGAAGTAAAATAGCGGCGCAGAACAGTATGTGGTTTGAACCGCGTTATATTATAACGAGGATTTGGCAAGTAGCTGATGTTAGCAGCTAGAACAAATAAATATACATTTATATCTAAAAGGACTAGTGGGTTATACTCTCAGTAAGCCACTATGGTAAGTAAATATATTAATTTACGACGTTCAGGGAAATTCACAAGATCCGGCGGAGATGCTTTGCTAACACGCGATTAGCTAGCTAGCTACGTAGATACCATGGGTTACAGTGTGCATGGCGAAAACGGAAGTTATTCTGATGATTAAGTAAAATCTAAAACCGTGAATCTGTTGGAGTGGCTGAGATGTGCGCGGTGTGCGCTAGCTTGCTGCTGAACTCCACGTTTGCATGGCGTTAGCAAGCTAACGTTAGCACTAGTGAACTAGTGGCAGTAGTCTAAAGCGGAGGGTTTTGCGATTAAACCTTGCGTGGTTTGTTCACTGTTTAGCAGAAAATGCACTGTTACGAGTCATATTGACCTTGGACAGCTGAGACAAAATACATTTCTAAAATGAGCATCCTTGAGTGTGTGTTCTTGGGGAACAGTCTGGTGGCTGCAGGTGTGAGTGCAAAAAAAACATGATGGGGTTAATGGAACAGAGTGATTTTTTTTTTTTTTTTTTTTTTTTGTAAAAAGCAGTTCTTCAGTTGTAATGTTTTATTCTTGGCTAGGGCTATAACGCTGTGCAACTCCTGTTTTTCTGTTTAGTATTTCAAATATCCCTCTGTATTTGTATCCGCATTTAAACCTGCGGTGGGCGTGGCCTAAACCACAAGGATGTGGAGATTTTCATGAACTGTGAATTCTGCCCCTGCCTGTTCCTCAGTCCCAGTGTCCTGACATCTCATCCACCCGTCAGTGTCCTACCAGGGTTTACTGCGCATGCGCACGTCAATACGGCGTCATTTTTTACTACTTGTGCGTGGACATGTAATCTGATGGGGTATTTTACACTGTAAAATCATCCTTCCTGTTTATTTTATCAGCAGGACGGTCTGATCGGGTATTTTACACTGTAAAGTCATCCTACCTGTTTATTTTATCAGTAGGAAGGTCTGATCAGGTATTTTACACTGTAAAGTCATCCTACCTGTTTATTTTATATCAGCAGGACGGTCTGATCGGGTATTTTACACTGT
>JANDJT010000002.1:21526669-21538915 GCA_024331685.1 Stegophilus panzeri | reverse complement strand
AAATACTACTGTAAATTAGAAGTAATTTAGAAGTAGAGACGTGGTACTGTTCACAGTGTGCGCGGCCATGTAGATTTGAAGCCTCTCTGTAAATGAGGATAGAACTGGTAGTTAAGGAAGACGACCTGAAGTTGCTGAGTTGAAATTTCAAGTGTAGGGGGTGTTTTCTGTTCTTTTGACCGGTTGTAGGCAGGGAATTACAAGTTGCAACTTCGCCTCGAAAGCAGCATTAAATCCTGAAAAGATAAACTCACCAAGATGTTCAGAAAGTTGCCGTCCCCTCTCAGAAGCCACCACCCTTTCATCATCCATGTCACACTTGTTGCCCACCAAAAGCACCTGGGCATTATCCCATGAGTATGTTTTTATCTGTGTAGACCTGTTATATGAAAACAGTGAACATTTAAGGGATTTGACATTAAGGATTTGAAATGATTAGCTAGAAAGTGTCTTTGAAAAATAACTTTGGGTTCAATAGATCGATTATTCAAAGAAAAATACAACTTAAGAGCTTTGCTCAATTCACTGACAGTCTTGGGATTTGAACTTACAACCTTCTGGTCACTAGCTCAGAACCTTAAGCACTGAACTGCCACTGTACTTATGTTACAACTCCCCGTTTCAAATAACAAAAGAGCTTTGTTTAGGGAATGACTCACCAGTCCTGTACAGCAGCAAAAGACTCTTCGTTGGTGATATCATACATGAGGATAAAGCCCATGGCTCCCCTGTAGTAGGCTGTAGTGATGGTCCTGTAGCGCTCCTGCCCTGCTGTATCCTATCCAGGAAACCATGTTTAAGATAACTTGTTGGATAAAAATAATTATAGGTACATGATCTGATGCTAAGATTGATATATTTTCTTCACTGTGGGGATCCAGTTTCACCTACATGCACTGCATTTGGTAGGCATATGGGTCTTCTTAAGACAGACAAATTTCACAATCACATCCATTATCTCCACCCAACAGGAAGTGAGGCATTTTGGATTTTGTGTATTTTGTCAGGTACCACACTTATCCTGCTCCTACAGGGTTCATCAGATATGAACTAAATTTGGTCAGCATGATGCCAAAGATATGCAAGATGCAAAATTGTTAAGGAATTTTCAATATCTTAAATGGAGTTGCCATGACGAGGTGATCAATTAACGTCACACTGTTCCAACAGGAAGTGTGGCATAATTCCATTGTACGTTGTGCAAAGAGGCCCAACATTTATAATATGTCCAGTATGTATGTTTATTGATGCTGCATAATAACATCCATAAGATTCATAACTTTCATAATGCCTGATGAAACAGACATTGCTGCAGCCTTGGTGCTTGGGTCCAACAATCCCTGCATGCTGCTATATTTTACTTGAAATCGGATTCAAAGTGATTTTAAGAACCCCTAAACTTAAACTGCATTTAAGAAGCTAAACAGATAGATAACACTAAAACCCAAGCTCTGAGAAAGCATGTATTTGACTGTTCTGGACGCTGTAATCAGCAGCTAAAATTTATAGTCTGACTGTAATAATCAGTAAGGAAAATCTTTTGCAAGGAGGTGGTTCTTCCTTCCTATTAATTATTTTGCAGACTATAAAAAATGTAAGGCTATAAATAAGCTCGAATAAATAAATAAGTGGAATTGTTGACATGGAAGAAATGAAAGAGAAGGCTAACGTTCAACCAAGTTTTTGGTTCCCCTGTTGCCAACAACAGCTTACAGTACACCAAAAACAGCAAAAGAGTGGAACGGGGGAAAAACATCGAGAAATATATCAGGGACCAAGCAAATGGAAGAACAAGAGTGGACATCAGTGTGGGCTTCCAGCTCTAGAGATATTCTGAAAACGAACACCGAGCTTGCTTTGCTTCTACTTGACAGCCAATTATTTTGTTTTCCTCTCAAAATCTATATTTGCCCACATGCTTGCTTAACATGGCTAGCTAACTAATGTTAAATAGGAACATTGGCTGAGCTTTCACACTCTAACCATCTAACTCTAATCATTCAGCAAGCCCTTGTGCCCTGTTGATGTAGGCGGAGTCATCCTGGAAGAGACCACTCCCATCAGAACAGAAATATTTCATCATAAGCTAGGTCAGGTTGTGGCGAATCTGGATCCTATGGTGTGGTGGGATTACATACTCGATGGGATGGCAGGGCATCATGCATGGTTTTGGGGTGGTGGGAGGAAACTGGCGAATTAATAGTTATATTTTATGTTGTGTAACGTCCAACAAACAAGTTAGTTCCTGTTATCACGTATGTCACAACAACAGTTATTGTTTTAAAACCAATCAATGGGTTGGCTATCTACAGAGCATCTCATTCAGTACCATACAGTGTTGCAATTCCCACACTGCTACACGGTCCTATTAGGTTACCAGAAGACCTATAATGAACAAAAGCAGGACTGGTTCTTGTCTCCATGACACTCTGAGCACCATACTGCAGCTCAGTGCCTCATAAACAAGCACCGTGGTAACCAAAAACACTTCCCATCTGTCTCAAATGCATACTTCAGCTTTTGTTAGTATACACCCTATTTGCGTATCACTGCATTATGCAAATGTTGGTTTTAAAAATATATGCTTAGTAAAAAAAGCATGCAGTAAAGCTACAGAGGAATTTCTGTGCAGCATGTAGTGTGTAATGCCTAGAGCCATTTCGCTGGCCCTTGCTTGGTTTACCCTGTATTACACTGGGGGATGGGGGCTCTACAAAAACCCCAGTGCAATACAATAGGAAGCATGAAGCACAGAGAAGGCGGGACAGTGGCGTTGTGTGCATTTCTGATTGGTTGTGAGCTCAATGCATAAATGTCCATCCAATCATACACCCTTCCCTTCGCTCTGCTGCCAGGCTACAGGCCGTCACCCTTCACACATCACACAACACATCGCCTATCAACCGTTCATCTGATGCTAATGATGCACTCTCTACATTGCTTTCTTATTAATGCACACAGTTTAATAGCTTTTTCTATGGAAATATACATCAACATATACACCCAATGTAATTTTTTTTATTTTTTTTTTATAATTCTGTTCTCTCTTAAATACCAGGTCAGAAGAGCATGCTGTTATGTCTTACTGAATATCATATTGCACCAACAATGGCATTATAATGAAAAGGACACCAGATCTCACCCAAATCTGCAGCTTGATCCTCTTGTCGTTTCTGTAGATGGTCTTCACCTTAAAGTCAATGCCCACTGTGCTAACGAAAGCCGGAGTGAAGGAATCATCTGCATAGCGAAACAGAAAGCTGGTCTTTCCTACACTGCTGTTGCCGATGATCAAGATCTTGAACATATAATCAAAGTTCTGGTCAGAGGACTCCTTTTGCCCATAACGGTTATCTGTAGCAGAGGCCATCTGTAGGGGGAAAAAAAAGAGATATGGAAACATTCACTTTCTTCGATTCTACCTCTGAAGATTGTAGAAATTCTTATATGATCATTGGGTATAATAAATAAATGCCCATCATAGAACTGGAGTGAAAATTCCTTACAGTTGGAAGTTTATCTTATAAGACTTTTCTTGATAGTAAATAGACTTTTATCATTAGATTGAATGCAACAATAAACAGGATAGCAGTACGTGGTGTATGAATAAATACTTTCCTCAGTACTATAAGATGTTAAATCTAAAAACCATGTCCAAGAGTCAATCCTTAAGACTTATTTTGGCTAAGTGTCTTGATAAGATGGAATCAGCTAGTCAAGTTACACTGAAAAAGTGTATTCACATTTAATGCATTTTACTAACACCACACTACACAGCACAAGCAGTGTCACTGTAAGTCTGCTATTTTAATATTTACCACAAGTACAATGTAAGAGAATGTCATACTAGTGATAAATAAGGAAACCTCCATCATCTACCTCAGCTCTAATAACGAACCAATAAGGCACGACAACACGTCATCAGGTCATTCACCATCAAAAATCAGTCAAGCAAAGCAATGAAACATTACTCTTTGAGACTTGACTAAAAGAGATGCCAGTGCTTGGCATCCGTCAGATTTTGTCCTGCCATCTTGGATCAATATCTGAAACACTGCCACTGGCAAAGGCCCCATTTGTCTGCCCAGTGCAATTCTAAAAACAGAACCTGCGATAGCTTTTCATTGACCTCTATTTGAATGATGCCTACTGTCCACAGTCTATGAACAGCCTTTAACTGGCTCTGTTGCAGATTAGGCGTGAAAATATTAAATTACCCATAGTCATGTCTAAGGTAGTTGGTTGTTACACAACATTAATCACACACAGGATGTACAGCATGAGTTTGCATGAGATTGCGAGACAGTTTCTAACTGATGTCCCATAACGGAGCGTAGGCCGTAATAAGAGAAACATAACTGATAATGGTATTTCCAAACGCAATGCACCTATGCTTAAGGGTTCTTTACTTGGATAAGGAACTTTGGTGTAGGATTCTTTAAGGGTCGCTCTGAGGGACAAAGCATAGAACCCCTTTAGCTTTCAAGAGTGTGAAGTTAGACAAGAAAACGGATTAAACCTGATTAGACCTGCAGAAATATTTTATTATACTCTAAAAATTTCTAATAAGTATTTTCATCTGAAAATGTTGGTCATGGAATAATCATAATGACAGATATGTGCCGATTATTTAGTTAGTTATATGTTGTGTAATAAGTGCAACCACAGCGTGTTTGATTTTAATCAGGAGGATTCAGGTTGTGGTAAAGCTTCCTGCACTAGTTGACATCTGATGCAAGCTCTGAATCAGCCTTAACTTCCAAATGTTTGATGAGGTCTTAATAGAATAGCAAGCCTTATGTTAGAAAATTGAGCTAGAGAATGACATTTCTAATGGACTTAGAAATTCTGTTTTACTTATGGCAGTAGGATTTACCTTTAATTATTAGTCCACATGGAGAAAATGTAGGAATTGAAGTAGATGCTGTCTTGACGGATTTGATGAACAACTTCCTGGCATTTATCCTAATGTATTTTCTAACACTAGTGAGAATTCTATAGTACATGTTGGGGCTCTGCGAAGAACAACAACAACCCTAAACTCTGTTATTTCCTTGAAACCTGATCGCTGAGAGCAAAGTGGAGCATGAAGGTGTGCTCATTCTGAATATCTACGTGATGCCGGAGTTAAGTAGGACATAGCAAAACCTTTGTTATTCAATGTATAAGGAAAGATCTATTGCTCCACAATATTAAAGATTTAGGCTGCTTTGATCAGTATATATCTAGACATCTGTCGTGAATGATATAAATGCCTTTAATTAATCCTGTGATTGATTACAACTGCCAAAAATATGCAGTACATCATATAAAAACTCCTTTATTTATGAATCCCATATGACTCAGAAATAGCCAGCATACTACACGTTGGGAAGTTGGAGAGCTCTGCATAATACCAGAGCATCCTTGAGTGCCTTCGGTGTTTCTGCAAATAACAGATAGCCCGAGAGCCCTAAAAATAGAAGTTCACTTTTAGAAGCACACGATGTGGAAGCCTGATACTTTATCAGCGCCACAAAACTGCTGCAGATAAAACATCCTCGTTCAGGAATGAAGATGTTTGAACGTCATAGTGGAGCTCACGAAAGCGCTAAACCCCAGTGCCGAGCCGTAGCCGTTTTTACTAAACTGCAGTGCACTTTAATAAGCCTCAGATAAGGTTTATAGACAAAACAGTGAGCTTAAGGTCAGCTTTGGGTAATGTCAGGGTGTGCTCAAATCAGACCATTGGGAAGGCCATTAAGCCTAAATCCCCATAGATGAAATTCCACTGGTGTATGCTGTATAGCCTGTAATGAACTGTATAGTAGTCGTAGCAATAATAATAATAATCATCATCATCATCATCATCATCATCACAAAGGTTTTTGAAGCGGGAAATCAACTGTTATGGCTCAGAAGGAATGGTCATAGACTCATTTTTGAAATATTATTACATGGTGCACCAAGCTCCTTAAACCAGTGACACAGACACACATAAGAAACATCCATCTTGCCCCAGCCGTTTAACAATCCAACATCCGTGTACAACAAGCAGTGACGCCTAGGCACCTTTAGGTTTCTCACTGAGGCCTGCCAGGCAGAGACACAGGCTATGGACGTAAGGATTGCTTATAATTGTCAGGAAGAATGCGGTTTATAGTGAAAGCTAGGTGTGAAAATGGAGCTCTCTGGGTGGATGATGACGGTGCGGCTCGGTGCGCGTCACCCTTACAAGCGATCATCATCATCATCATCATCATGCTCCTCATCCTCCTCATCCTCATCATCATGGCCTTATATATATAAAATTAAACCCACCACAGCACTGCATCGTTTCATTCATGTAGGCTTTAAATGTTCAAAATGGCTGATGTGTGATCTGCGGATCTTATGTAACTGAACATTAGGCTACACGCACACTGTAAAAGAAAGCAGGGCACTTATTATTATGATTATTATTATTATCATCATCATCATTATTGCTTTTATTTATTTATTTATTTATTTTTTTTTAAACCTTTTTTATTTACATGCCACTGATATCCAAGCGCATGCAAAATGATAAAAATAAATAAACCCGCAACACAATGTAATGAATTCTAACGTCCAGATGTGTCCACCAATGCTAATATAAATAGAGGATGCTTCTCTCCGAGGTCCATGTCAAATGAAGGTTATTCTATCTTTTCGTTCCCTTTTTTTTTGTTTTGTTTGTGTTTTAAACGGTGTATTTGCTCAGCTGTTAAGGCAAAGCAATAGTCAGAGAAAGCGACGCTGAAAGCTGTATTCCGACGCAGCCCATAAAACAACACAAACATGTAAATATCATACGGTTGTCTTACCGCGAGAGATGTTGGAAACGCCAGTTACGCCAATGCTGCACTTCTCTGAACACCTGCAGAAACTCTGACGTCACTTGACGGGCGTGTGACGCACACAGGAGGCGGGTGTTACCGGCGCTGAGCGAGAGAGACTGACGGCTCAGCGAACCAATGGAGACAGCGCACACCGCTCTTACTCGTTAAAATATTCATAAAGAGCTGGGCCTTCATTTTCACAGGGCCGTCATGCATAATGTAGCATGCTGGCTCGAGCCAATCCATAATTCATCAATTAAACAAAACACTTCTAGAAAGTCCTACAGAGAGACTTTAGAGATTTGTTAGCGTTTTTCTTGAAAATTTTTCATCAGCAACCCACTGATGAAAAAAACAACAGAAACCATCACAGAAATTCTAATGGTTTAAAGTACAAATACCATTACAAACTATCAGCTAACCATTAAAACTATTACCATTATCGGTCCTTAATGGTATCCACTAGACATAACATGCCACCAATAGAAGACAACAAATTACCAGTAAAGACCCACAGAGACAATTACAGCTTCCATTAAAACCAATACAATTCCCATTATGATCATTAAAACCATTACAAATTCTGTGCTGGTTTCTATTGTTTTTTGTTTTTTTTGTTTTTTTGGTTTTTTTTTTCAGCAGGGCCTTTATGCCACTTTCACTATATTTTCACTCAAATTTAAACCAGGAATTTTTTTTTAATATAAATGTTTGAACCTATATGTTTCCTAATATAGTCAGTTTGATCTAATTAATCTGTTTTCAAAAGTTACCTGTTTTAAACTGTTATCAGGTGAACCTTTCATATAAGTAACGTTTTTGGACAAACGAGCCCCAATATGATATTATACATTTTTTATTTGTGACCTCAAGACTTGACCATCTTACAGTTTTATTGTTTTTTAAGTCCAGTTTTATAATTTAGGACTTGTCAATCCATATTCAAAACATGTTTTGGCATATTTTCTGTTCATTTTCTTCACTTCTGAGTCACTGTTTTCAGGGAACTTGCAGATGTCGATAGACAGGAAAAATTAGTCAATTTCTATTGCTGAACTCCTACACTAGTGCATAGTGTCAGTATAGAGATAAATATACTAAAATAGCACACACACTTTTCATTGAAATGTGGCTTGGTTGACTGTAACTCTCAGTAACATCTCAAAATAGTAGCACACAAAATCTGTCTTCATACACAGAACGATATTTATAATATTAATTTGTCAAATAAATGAATGAAACAAAAGAGGTGATTACGAGTTTCTCTCATGACCACATTTGTAAATCAAGTGACCACATAGGTTCACAGCCCCTAGTTTGGGAAGTCCTGATATAGGTGCAGATATATTGTATGTTATTATTAAATCATTTTTAAACATATGCAGTGGGGGAAATAAGCATTGAACACGTCCGCATTTTTTTTCTGTAAATATATTTCCTATGAGGCTATTCACATGAAATTGTAGCGGTCATTACAAACAAAGGCTTCTCCACTAAGTATTAAATAAATTTCAGTTAGTGTGTTCAACACTTTTTTCTTGTGTCATTCCGCTTTATTACACATAACTTCATTTATGGACTTTAATGTTTGGATTTCTTTATATGTACGGATTTCTTGAGTTAATACCAAAGTCTGGTGAAAATTTCATGTGAATAATATATCGTTTTCAGTAATATATTTACTGAAAACAATGTTGGCGTGTTCAGTACTTATTTCCTCCACTGTACTATATCCATATTAACTCATTTTACCAGAGGCCAAAAAAAAAAAAAAAAAGAATTCATGCCTGTTTTGGGGATGCCATGTTCAGCACTGAGTTTATTTGTGATGTTACACTCCTCAGTAGTGGTTAATGGCTCATATGAAAGAAGACACTCAGGGCTTTTTTTGAATTTGCAGTTTTTCGTAAATATATATATTATTTTACCTAACCTACCAAGTTTACATGTTGTAATTTTATTGGGGCAATGTTTTATTAAAGCTTTAGTTGTGCTGTCCGTTTGATCTCAGTACCAGTGTTATTGTGGAGAGGTGTTAATTGTTTGCCCAGCAGGGGGCTCACACCCCTCCCCTTTCCCATCACCCTGCTCATCAGCATTTAAACACGGAGTCATGATACTCTACACACAGGAACCCAACAGTGTCCTGACTAAACTTATGACAGATTTGCGGTGATAAAATAATTTATTTGTTTATACTGATTGAAAATGTCCGATGAGTTGATTTCCATTTCGCCAGTGTATTGCGAGAAAGTGTTTAAGGTACAAAATGTACAACACCCCAGCGACAAGCAAAAGTACAGTTTAGCTCTATCTTTTTCTAAGAGTGTATGTAAGTAGCCCATCTATTATGGGCTAATAACTATGGAGGTCTCATCCTCCATCTACCCCATCAATCAGTGAAATGGTACCCTGCAGGACCACCACTGGACAGATATTATTTGGATGGTGCACCATCTTCCATGACAATAAATTGGCACAAAGGTGCAGGAGTGTTGCTTAAGTTTTTAAACACTGTCTACACTTACATGCTACTTAAAAGTGCTTTGGGTAACATCCCAGAGTTGAAGCTGTTCTGTACTGTGGAATGGACTAAAATTCCTCCAAGCTGATGTGCAGGACTGATCAACAGTTAGCAGAAATGTTTACTTACAGTTATTGCTGCACAAGGGGGTCACACCACATACTGAAAACAAAGGTTCACATATCTTTGCCACTCAAAGATATGTAATATTGGATCATGTTTCTCAATAAATAAATGACCAAGTATAATATTTCTGCCTCATCTGTTTAATTTGGTTCTCTTTATCTACTTTTAGGACTTGTCTGAAAATCTGATGATGTTTTAGATCATATTTATGCAGATATCTAGAAAATTCTAAAGGGTTCACAGACAAATTCTAAAGGGTCCAAGCACGACTGTATAGTTAAAGACT
This sequence comes from Stegophilus panzeri, assembly GCA_024331685.1. Classification (NCBI taxonomy): domain Eukaryota; kingdom Metazoa; phylum Chordata; class Actinopteri; order Siluriformes; family Trichomycteridae; genus Stegophilus; species Stegophilus panzeri. The sequence goes on along the minus strand of JANDJT010000002.1, from coordinate 21,529,140 downwards.
ATAGCTGACGATATTTCATTCACCATTTGTGATAATTGTTCTCTAGAGCAGGGGTATTCAACTAAAATTTGCCAAGGTCCAGCTACATCAAATGTTTGGCTTACAAAGGTCCGGATATGAAACTTCCTGTTACTACATTTGACTATGGTCTCTGAGCAGACGAGGGTTGTATTTTTACTTCTCTGTACAACCATCTTTAAACATTGTTTTCGTCATCGACTTTTCCTCTTCTTTTAACAAGCCATGTCATCATTTCACTAATCAGAACAGAGAGTGTAAATGAAAAAAAAAAAAAAAAAGGCGATTTAAATCTGCAAAAACTCTTGACATACTGTAAATGCATGTGATTGGCCACATATGAGGGTCTGCTACAAAACTGTGATGATTCATGTTTAAAACATTAGAAATGCTGAACTACGGCCATTTTCTTCCGTAGGTTATTCACTTGTGTTACAGCGTTTTTCAGAGGGCTTGATTTGATTCACTGAAATACGTTGCTGGGTCTGCATCTAGACACAGTCTGAGTTGATGACCCCTGCCCTAGCCCTTCATCAATATCTGTTTTTGACTTCAGAACTGCTATTGGCTGAATATTTTGGCTGGTAGACCCCTCCCTCAGCAATGTCACTGAGGTGTTCAAAAACCCCACCAATGCTGCTGCACTTGAAGTATGGCACAACCATATCAGTGTCACCATGGTCCCATGGTGGTCCCGTTCTACTGACATGTTGATTGATGCTTTTTTCTTTAATAGTTTAGTATAATAACCCTGGTCCTGCTGTGAATCTGTCCCTCCTTTACTACTTACAAGACACACACACACAAGTAGACAGCTTAAGTTAATTTATTGATGTTGGTTCTAGAGAACAACCTGAAGTTTTTGGCTTTGAATGTGGCACATGAAGGTACAGAAAAAGGTACAGGAGTGGCAAAACACATTTTACATGAAGTAACACTCTTATTCTTCAGACCAAAGACACAATGCCATCAAACAAATGAACACAACAAATAAGTTTGGCAATTTCAGGATTTGCCAGTAAAGGGAATCAAGAGGAAACGTGGCAGATCAGTATCAGTAAAGATTTTTTTAAAAAAGACATGAAACAACATAAACAACAATGAAAATGGTATGCTCCTTTTTACTGTACATATAACTTCACCAAACTGGACCATTAATGCATTGGAGTGCTCTCCAATTGTGCATGTGTGTATGAAATTTCTGCACATGTTAGTGCAGTTTAGTGGCATTGAATGGACTGCACAAATCATCTGAACGAATTTTAGTGTTTCCTCTAGGTCAGAAAAGTGGGATTTCTGTATTCACCTAATGTGATGAAATACAGGAGAGACCAAAAACACCAAAACACTAATTCTACTAATAATGTAATTACATATTTTAATAAGTCTGTTTTTTTTTTGTTTTTTTTTTTAAATTAATGTCTAGTCATCTATAGTTTATTCCAAAAATATATGGATTAAACCCTCAATGAAAACACTGTTAAAGTCACGTGAATGAAGTTATGTCAGTGAACAGCAGGGAAAGGTTTTCAGTTAGCTGTCTTGGATCCTGGTTTATCTCTAGCCCTTTAAATGTCCTGGAATTATTTCTGGTTCAAATTCCTGGAGGGAAAAAAAACCCCTCAGGACTCTCAGATCAATATCATAGGCTAATATCTGACATGTCTTAATCGAGGCAGCAAATCGTGGCAGTTTGCAAGCTGTCAGTAATATGTTTGAGATAATGATGTTAAAACTGGACATTAGGTCAAATGAATACATATGACACAAACGTGAGTGGAAGTGGTGATTTAAGATCAGAAATGGGTACCCCTGGATATTCTACTCAGCTATACTTGTTCATTCTACATGGGTTCAGAATACACACTATATGAGAAACTGAAACGTATTTTTATTCACCCAGCCATGAGAGTTTATCTTTCACGTAGTCATTAACTTTATAACAGCAACATTAATACAAACCCAATTCTGAAAATGCTGGGATGGGGCAATTTAGGACTAATAGCAATGTGACAAGTTGAAATAAGAAGGTGATGTGAAACAGGTGAGGCAATCGTTTAATCATAATATATAAGGAGCCTCCAAAAAAGGCTCCAGAAAAACCCCAAAACCTTATTCTGGCACTTATACCTCTACTCTGCGCACTTTGCTTCTTCTAGAAATAGATCTTATATGGTGGCACTACTTGTATTGTTCTCTGCTTGATTTATCGCTTTGCTTGTATTTCCTCATTTGTAAGTCGCTTTTGATAAAACCGTCTGCTAAATGAATAAATGTAAATGTAAATGTAAGGCGTAGTCCTTGATGAGCAAGGATGGGTCGAGGCTCGCCAATCTGCCAACAGATGCATCAGCTAATAATCCAACACTTTGAGAGCAACATTCCCCAAAGACAAATCTGTAGGATTTTGGGCATTTCACCTTCTACAGTGCACAATATAATTAAAAGATTCA
>JANDJT010000002.1:21469904-21482404 GCA_024331685.1 Stegophilus panzeri | reverse complement strand
CTTGAATTTGATACGGGCAGTGGAGGGAGATGAAGAGGGGTGTGACATGGGTCCTTTTGGGCTGGTTGAAGACGAGGTGTGCTGCTGCATTCTGAATCATCTGAAGGGGTTTGATGGAGCTGGCTGGGAAGCCTGAGAGTCGTGCAGTGCAGTAGTCCAGTTTTGATATGGACAAACAGCTTTCCTCTGACATAGTGAGGAAACATCTCCATACCCTCCTAAACCTCCATCCTACTCATTCCAGTGGAATTTCTCAACCCTATGCATCATCCTGTTCTCAAGGAAAATACCACGTGTTTTTATGTTTAACCCAACCGCAGGTCTATTAGTCAGTGAAACAGGTTTGCTGATGAGCTCAAAAGATCGAGCCTTTTCCTTTATCTGATGCCCAGCTGTATTCCCAAAACTCTTCAGGAGAAAAGGAGTCATATATACATCATAATTAGTGACTAAGCCAGACACACATGCACATGTGCAGTTAGAAATCAAACCGTCTCATTAGGAGGGGAACATTAAAAAAACACCATTCCAAATCAGCAGTGGGAAAAAGTACAGGAAAATGATATTAAAGGTGAAGTAGGGTTAATTGATCTTGTGTCAACATGTTCACCCTCAAGGGTACTCGCGTATTTAAAAGTGAAAGTACATAACTAAAGTACAAAGTGAAAGTTAACAGATATTAGAAGTCATGATGGTTCTATAGCTATATGTTTTTGCATCATTCAGTTCACAGGAAAAGTTAAGAGGGTTAAAGCTGCAGTTAGGGAGACTTCGCTTGTATGAAATACTGCAAAATCCAACCACATCATCAGTGTTCAGTTGAGTTTGTATGAATTTTCCTGAGCACAGATTTTTTTTTTTTCCAATTAACCGAGTAATTTGAATCAATTAAGAGCAAATGAGAATTGCGCAAAGGTGACTGGTCGCGCTATCGATGTAAACTTGTATGTATTTGAAGACAGCACTGTAAAATTCTCAAATCTGATTAATCAGATTGTTGATTAATTTTCCATAATAGCACAGTTCTGACAATAGAGCTGTCTACAAGGCAAATCACAAGTTTATAGTGATGTGCTCATTCTAATACATAAGTGTTTCTATAGTAGCACCTAATTCACAGAGACTCATTGACTACGTTTACATGGACAGCAGTAATCTAATTATTGACCTTATTCTGAATAAGACAATATTGTGATTAAGGTGTTTATATGAGTTGCTTTCAGAATACTCCTTTCATGTTCCCGTGTTACATGTTGTAGAACATAGTTCGATTAACGGCACACGTCATTACGTCCCCACGCCACGCCGTCCGACATCCCTCCAGATTTTGACGTATCGACATACAGTTCGTCTTCGTTATGGGACCGTATACAGTTTTGGGTGTTTCAGTTTTAATTTTCCGAAAGCTTCAAGTGCAGTTAATTATTAATCATGCTATACGCACAAATAGACGACTGCTTGAAGCCATGGGATGCGTCCAAAACCACGTACTTACCTATTATATAGTAGCCAAAATATATGAATTTCACCTACTATATAGTAGGTAAGTACGCAGTTTGGGACGCAGCCGTGCTCTCTTGTTTGCTGTCAAACGGTTGAGCACTGCTGTGTGTGATCGTGTCCTGTCACAAAATGCGGTGAAAACTCCCACACGATGTTAATAGTGTGATTTAAGTGTGTACATGTCTGTAATGCACGTCGATAATGCGACTAAAACAGGAATACTCCACATGTCTTAATTCGATTTGGTGTTTACTTCGAGTATGACTTTAATCAGATTAAGGTACCATGTTTACATGGTAGTTTCTTAATCAGAGTATCATCGTAATCTGGTTAATATCAGAATATTGTTGTCCATGTAAACGTACTGAATAAGACTAGTGATAAACAGATTAAAAAGCATGATGTTATTTAACAAAGAAAAACATATAATCAGTGATCTTCTGAACTTTTCTGTAATATAGATGTTTATTTTACATTTGTGGAAGGAGTCTCCAGGGTCAGCACATTGTAACAGTCAGAGGTAAAGCTGTCATTTCTGCCACATGAAAATGTTTATACGGTGTGTTTCACGGATGTTCCGCAACATTAAATGTAATAGAAAGATTAAACATACAATGCGTCATTCATTAAAATATATTCATTAAAATGTTGGCAAAGATGAATGAAGCTTTGGGACATTCTGTTATAGGAAAATAATTCACTTTTTAGATGGTTACTTCATATCACACCATCCAGATTATTTTCCTATAACAGAACGCCATATTGTATTCCTTCCTTACCAAGAAGAAAACTATAAAGGCACAGCCACATAATTAATAGAACTGGCAACCCAAAAACTATTAAATATTTAGAAAGGCTGAATGAAAATATAAGGAGTAAAAAGTATATATTTTTTCATGGACATGTAATGGCACAAGAGTACAAGTATTAACTTTTAATTATATGTAGTCGAAATACAAATGCCATAAACGGAGACGTAAGAATAGTAACAAAGTTAGTTCTTTCCACTTCATATCAAATCATATACTTTTTCAAAATCAAGCAACACAAGCCAGAAACGTCGCATCCTGGTAGTGAAACTGATTTGTCGATTTGCTCAGAATAGAGACGCCAATTCATCTCACAGCAACACTTTCCTATATGGCAAAAGTAGAAATAAGCCAGCTGCTAAAACACACATATAGCACGGTTCCTATAAGCATGTTTATTTTTAGTTGGTGCTGTTTACGTTTCTCCTTAAGAAGCAAATGCTCTCTTTATCTTTTCTGACACTAGAGCTAATCACTGATAATGGAGGCACTCTACTTAGCATGTTTCCTCTATTTAAGTGCTTCTCTGGAGTTGTCTTTTTTCTTGTTCGGCACTTTTTCTATAGTGTGTTGCGTGATTTCTATAAATGTGCATTTCATATGGTGCGTTTGTAATTTGGTCAGAACAAGCGCCGAAAATGAACACGGCTCCATTTTACTCCAATGTTTATAATCATTGTTCATTTGTGTAAAAATAGGGGTTGAGCCAGGGCTAGCTGATATAAATGAGCTAGAGAGACTAAATCTGTCTTCACCTTCAAAGAAAAAAGCTTCTTTTTTATTGCCATGAACATCTTATAATCATTAAACGATGGATAGATATTAGATTTTAGCCCTGCCATGTAATATCACGACCGGCCCTGATTTAAGTATAGTAATCTAAGTCTTTCTGTTCATAACACCTAAAGAAAACCATGGCAAAATATTGATACATTGATCGTCCTGTTGAAACAAATCTTTCCATTACCTTCTGCTTCATTTGTGCTGGAGAGGAGAATCATAACACAAATTATCTATCTGATCTTACACCTGACCCCCCCACCCCTTGATGCCAGACTGATATCTAGACATTCTTTGAGCACATGACTGAGAGAGTGAGCAAACACTCAGGAAAAAAAATCTGTGTGCCCATCTCGTTCACCTTCAAATGAGCATGTTAATCATCCACTTACGTTCTGTTAATTCACAACCAAAATCTGATTGATCTGAAGCTCTTTTACTCCCCTGACCAGTTTCGAATGAGATCTAGGAGCTAGAACGCTCAATCCTCTAAATCTTTTGGCTCTTCTTAATTTCAGACGTTTTTTGACCATGTCTTTCTGATCACTAAAGAGGACACTTGTGCATAGTAAACTGTGTGGAGTTGATTTGTGTGAGAACGATTCAAGAGCTGTCCAAGTTCAAGATGATGTCTTATCTAAAGCCATCAATTCCACAGCAATAGAAGTTAGGTCTACTAGGCCAAAACAGACACGAGCCTCTTAAGATACAGAGTCAAGATAGCAGATGTTGATGGAAAACATAATGAGGAAAAATATCAGCAGGATGACTGATCATGTTACTTCTTACTATGGTATATACCCAGTAAGCATTAAGCAGACAGACATTTCTCATCTTCTCATCAAGCTGCATTATAAATTTCCATATAGTATTCTGGACAATCTGCCGGTCATGACCTCAGTGAAAAAAAAAAAAAAAAGTTCTCTTATGTAAGATTCCATGGAAACAGTTTAAGAGCATCTGAGCAATGGAAATGTTTATATGAAGATCAGAGCGACGTCTGTACAATTGTACTCATCTGTAAACTCCAAGAAGACTTACACTGTCTCCAAAGGCAGATTGATGGACTGCTACTTTTATGATTTTTGTTAATCAGGAAAAGTTGCCTCAAAGAGAGAAACATGCCTTTAAATAGAGGGTTTTTAAAACCATGTGCCACTGCTTGAAGACATTATGTGTTTAATTAACTAAAAATGATATTTACATCCAGGTTAATGCTGCAGTTAGTCTCTCTATCCCAAATAACTGGTATATTAAAAGGCATAATATTAATCTGAGAAGTTAAGTGAGGCTTCATGGAATCCACAAAGGTAGATCTTTTCTTTTCAGATTTTCAAATACAGATAAGAAGGGCAAAACAGTGCCTGCTGATATTCTGTCCTTAGTGAACACTGAAATCTATCACTTAAAGCAGAAGAAAAGTTCTGAACCTAAGACAAAACAAAAGGCTCTTTTCTTTGCTCCACTTAACAGCGTACTGCAGAAACACGTCTTCTGCTTTTACTAGCAGATTACCTAAGCAACACCACAGAGCCTTGTGTCTGCAAGCTTCCTCGTGATGCTCAAAGCTGCATGATATGCAGAAGCAGACCGGCAATGTGACGCTGATCAAAACAAAGGCCCTACATATTTCAAATCAAATGAATAAGGTGAAGATTGTCTGCTCAGAGAGCAAAAGTTAGGCAATACCTGGGTGTATGGGCCAGAGTGAAGCGCCTCTGGAGAACAATGCTGCGATTCATCAGGAGTTTCCTGAACAGCAGCGGCGAGTTGCGTGGAGAGTTACGGGGAGACTGTTTTGTGGTCGGAGATTCACATGGAGAACCTCCTGAGGATCTCGGCTTCAGCTTGATGGCCTGGGCTGTGATTACAGACCTGTCCTCTTCTTGTGTCTCACTCATGGTCCTGAGGTTCTTTGATCTCCAGGCTGAACTAAACTCGATGGCTATCTGGTATTCCCTGATATTATCCCCACAAACCCCAGGAAGCCTGCACAAGCTCGCATGAGGGATTTAATCATTTTCCAGACGTGCCATGTCACCTAACTCAAGGGAGCTGCTGAGTAGTTTTGACAGACCCAGACACAAGTGTAACTCATCAGCTTCCATCCATTCCCGGTTTTATTTACATTACAAGAGTTCACTCCCTCCTCCTGACTAAATATGGCCAGATGAATTACTTGCAGGTTTACGCTGCATGAGTTGGGAGGCTGCGGTTAGAGAGAATTTGGGAGGAGAGATGGTGGACAAGGCGACGGGGTGGTGTGGCCTGGAAGCCCACAAAGGATTGCATGGTTGGAGGAAAGGGAAGGAAAAAAGTTCACGGCATAATCATTTCCTTTCTCAGTCTGTGTGTATATAAACATTAACTACCCTCTCCCCCATTTCTTCAGGGCCTGTAGCACAGAACTTTCCAAACTGCTGGCCTGTCTCAGGCCACAACACACACTTTCTCCCAGACTATGGTCTGCCTTTCCAGCAACAGACACTCAGTGTCTTTTTTTTCTCCACTCAGAGTGGAAACAAAGGGAAAGAAAAGAGCAGCTGTGGAGTCACAATGGAGTGATGTATGAGGCCTTACTCAATTTACGCATTTTACTCATCTACAATGAGATGTTGTTTTCTAACCTCCTATGTCATTTATTTGTCCAGTATAGTTTTATTGACCCAGTACCAATTTTTCCCAATAGTAAGCCTTATATAGTAAGTTATATACTTTGCAAATATAATATCAGTCAGTAGCAAAACCAATAAGACAACCTCATTGCATTATATAGCGGCACCCTTCATAAAAATGATTGATTCACACCTTTTAAATTACAGAATTTTCTTTTAAAAAAAAGAAAACAGTTAGAAGTATATTATTCGATCATATATTTCTCTCAACCTGGAACATTTCCGGTTTCCTTTTAGCATAAACATTAGTTCTCAAACATATACATTCCCTTTCTCATCCACTGCCAAAGAGCATTCTCATAAAATAAACAGATGGTGGATCCCAGGAATGTGAATTTTTGCCATCAATGTTTTGCAATAGCCATCTTTAATATCAGGATTTGAACCTTATTGAAAATATGTAATCTGAATAGAAGAGAACAGTTCACTGAAGAATATAAAACGAACAATACAGAGCAGCTACAAGCGTCCAGTGAATGTTAACTGTGATGATTTTGTCATTTGAAAGTGTGAAAAGAATACCATGGCTTAAGTTAATCTATACAGGATGGCCATATGTTTAAGCTCTGAATATCTCTCAGTGCTTGTTTTTTCTTTCTTTCTTTCTTTTTTTTTTTTAAATATAAATTTTTGCTCATTTTCATTAAGGGGGCCAATAATTCTGGAGCCCACTGTATTTTTTAATGTTAAAAATGTAATTACTGATGTCGCGAGTCACCCTGACAATCCTACAGTAGTAATTCAGAGCTGTGTCGGGGAAGTCGGAATGGAATTTTGGAGCGACGGAAAATTTATGTTGATACACAAGCTCAGATATGTCAAACTTCATCACAGCCCAGCTTTAGGCATAAAAGAAGTGCGACTAAAGAGTGACAGACAGGAGCCAGCAGCCAATCAGGGGACAGAGACACAGAGAGAGACACAGAGAGAGAGAGTGTCTGAGGAAGTAAATTAAAAGCTTTAGGCATAAAAGAAATGCAACTAAAGAGTGACAGACAGGAGCCCGCAGCCAATCAGGGGGCAGAGACACAGAGAGAAAGACACAGAGAGAGAGAGAGAGAGAGAGAGAGAGAGAGAGAGAGAGAGTGTCTGAGGAAGTACATTAAAATATAAAAAAGAGAATAAAATACTGTGAATGAAAAATAGATTAATCCTTGTTGTGGAATTTGTATTGTGTCCCAGTTGTGAAGCTGTTTTATACAGAGAACTCCTGGAGGTACTTGTTTACTTCTGGAGGTACTTTTTTTTTATTTAAAAAATCTGCTTGGTGTGTATATTTATTTAGTTATGTTTAGTCTAGCATGCTATCATGGTCTGGAGAACACAGATAATACGGGTATTGATCGTTTTATGTTCAATGCTGTATATTACATAGTTAGTTAGGGTTAAAAGGAGTAGTTTGCATTTATCAGTGCCGGATATTCACGGTTGCACAGTTACACATGAAGCAATACAGCAGCATGCTGTGAGATTCCAACTAAAGCAACCAAGATGTTTTGCTTTTCATTTAGTACTCAGTAACTATGAAAAAAAAAATTGTGTACATCATATTTAGGAAACATATGTAAGAAGATAATTATATCCTCAGAGTTGTAAATGCCCGGGCCGCATCCCAAACTGCATGTTAATACTGTACTAAATATTTAATACACCATCAGTGTCATTAATATTTATAGTGCTTGATGAGCATTATGTGGTTTGGGACTTGAATGCATTTTTTAAAAACATACAAAAGCCATACAGAATGTGTAATGCATGACAAACAATCATGTGTTTTCTTGTGATAAAAAGCAAAAACAAACAAATAAATACATAAAATGTTTTTAATAAACATAAGCTACTCAAGGGATACTGGGGTGATCAAAAACATATTTCTGACCTCTTTACCTATTCAGACACAGCTGTCCTGTGAATGCTTGCCAAATCCAACCAGCAGATGGGGCTCCCAGAGAATATTACTAGCCTTACATAAACACGTACACCAGCTCTCAGGCTTGGCAGCGCGCACACACACACACACACACACACACACACACACACACACACACATACACTTTACATTAGGGAACACATTTTGTGGAGGGAGAATATTAACACAAATGCTTTCCTGTCTAAAGAGATAAGAAGTTCAGCTATTTCAATTTCATGGTTCACTGACGCCTTGTTTTTGAACAAAGTATAATCGAATGAATGTCTTATCAGAGACCACAACCATATTTTTAGGCTTTTGGGTAACATAATTTAAAAGCCCCCCACTTAACATTTTAATCCGATTAACATGTCCACACTCGCTACATAACAATGTCAGAGTTATACAATCATTCCGATCGTAAAACACATCATTTAGGTATTGTGTTAATACACGATTACTGTTTAAATGATATTTGTTGCATAGGTATTAGCTGTCTAAAGGGGTTCTACTTGGACCCTTATCTGATATAGAAACACAAGGAACAGTGCAATATATACTAATAATTTCTTCTCATTTCTATAGTAAGTTATTCTGTAAAAATGTACGTAGAGCTGCCCTTTAAGGAGGTCCAGGCCTATTTCACTTGGAATTTCAGGGTTGTGTATAAATTCCAAACCACATAATTAGCAATGCCCTCTTGACTCTCACTACTGCCTTTTCACTGAATGTGACCAAAATAAATGTGTATTATGAACAGACAAGTGAAGCAACAGAGAACTCTGTGAGCTGATTGGTTAGCACAACGAGTACTAGAGTTCAGTAGTTCAGGATTCTCAAGGTCATTGCTCTAGAAACACATTCCTTTCTCTGTACATGGCCTCTTATTCACTATACATCACAATGACAGAGATTCAGTCAGTAACAGTGCAATGTTTCACCTGCGACGGATCGAGAAACTAAATGGAAAACTGAGCTATAGTTCGCTGCACCAGTCCAAATATTTCAGCATTTGTTTCTGTTTCCTCAGGGTCAATCTGTGCATGGTAGTAATATATAATCCTAATCATTCTTTAGCAACAGTAGAAGCGATACAACTTCAGTGAACTGGAAGAAGAGGGAAATGTAAATGTTAAAGTGTTTTCAGAGGAGCATCAACATATGAGTGTATTGAGTCTCATCATGTAACTAGTGATACAGCATCCCCGACTGCTATGAAATACAGTCTGTATTTCTGCCAATAAAATTGCCTTGTTAACCAGAGAGATATTTATTTAAGGTAAAAAAGGAGAGCCCATGATGCTCAGTGACCTTCAGTGGTCTCTGTTGACCTATGATGAGAGACCTATGATGAGAATAGCTCTTTTTATTAGTCTGTCTGCTAAAACTACAGGAAAACTGTGCTATGACTACTTCAACTTGACTGACTTATTCATCCATAAGGTTGGCCTTCTTGAACTGAGGATTTTGTAGCTTTTGTATTAACAAAAGCTAATACAGGTGCAGGATCTGAGACTTATTTGCAATCGCTTTTCAATATATTATGGCAATGTACGAATGAAAAACACATTTAGGGCAATCATTGGAAAACACTGCCCTCTTCTGTGTGATTTAGGACAAATCACGTAGCGTTTAATGTTTTCAAGAAGACTTGTGTACCACTACGCCAGTCACGTCTCACCCCGTAGGCAGAGGCAGAGGAATAAGGCAGACCTAAATCTATTCCATGACAAATTTGCTGCTGAGAGCAAAATTTCTAATCAATTCCTCTCAAGCCATGGCTTAACAAACAGCATGTCAGTATCTCTAAAGAACATCGTGTTGACTGAAGTCAAACAGTACCGCTGTGAGGGGATAACTGACACATCACTCATCATCGTGGACAAACAACAACACCACCTCGGAAGACATATACAAGGAAAGATTGGTCTCTTTTTGAATAAAGATGTTTAGAAAAGATTACCCGTGTCTGAAATGATTATTTTACCAGCTACCCAAGCACCTGTAACAATACAAAGTCTTTATGTTTAAAATAAGAGAAAATTTCAGCCTCAAGTATTGGATTGTGTTAAAATCTTATATGGTAATTTTACATTGGAAGAATAATATGAGGAATTATTCTCAGAAGCAGAAATGTTAGACAGTTTTTTTTTATTATTGTTTTTTTTAAAGAAAGGAGCCTGCCTGCCTTTTATCTAGCTGTCAGTGCAGACCAGTGTTGCCGACTTAGTGACTTTTCAGACCCCTTTAATGACTTTAAAAAAAAAAAAAAAAGTGGGTGGGGGGGTGGCTTTAGTTACAAAAAGTTGAGAACCTTTGCTCTAACAATAGAAGAGTAAAGAACTATTTAGATTCTCTATGAGTGCTATATCTACAAGCTGAATTAATCCATGCTCCAATTACAATTTGACTTTAATTAAGGGATAAAATGCAATTAGTATCTGAGCATGACTAATTAATAGGGCCTTAAGTACAAAGATTAAATCTTTCCTTAATTAATTGTGATTCTCTACCTGTGGTGCAGCAATCAAACTCTAATAAAAAGGTATAAAAGCGATGCTTCGAACTTTCGAAACTACTTTTTGCACTTTGTCATAAGCATTAAATGCTTTGGCTGATGTGTTCTGCTCTCACACTGGGACTTCACATGCCTCCCGTGGCTTTGTGGCACCACACTGGCCAACATCCTGTGAGGCAGGTGACTATCGATCTCCGTTGGGACACCGCTCACAGACAGACCCGTTTCATGAGAAAATGCTTGAATCTCTAACAAGTTAGAACTCGTGGCCCTGTCACTGAGACAAAGTGTGCCACAGTCTGATAACTCAAACAGACTTTCTGGAACACAGCGGCAAACCTTATGGGGTCTGAAACTGCCATGTGATCAGTGGAATATACTTGGGTGTCTAGCTGATGAACCAGGATGTGCATGATTTGGGAATGCCACAAAGCCGGTCCTTTTAGCTATACTGGTTTCTAGTTTCTGAGACCTGTGCAAAGAATGATCCTGGAACCTAGGGTAGTTTTCTCGGGGTTGATTTACAGTGCATCCAGCTTAGCCACAGGTCTCCTGGTTGGATAGATGGCTAAAGCCGGTTCACACTGTATGATTTTGGCCACGATTTGGTTGTCTGAGACAAATTTTGAGAATCCTAAAAGATTCCTAGAATCCTAAGCCAAAACCTGTAGTCTTTGATCGCACGTTCCCCGACAGCCGATTAATAGCTGTTGCGATCAAATTTTCCTCCGATTAAACTCTGGCTGTGTCGGAAGATTTGAGGCACAGTCCTGTAGTGTGGCTTCTCCTACTCCGTATGAGTCTTCGTGCATGCGTCAGTTTTTCACGTACAGTGTGACATTAATGACAACTGAAATCCTACAGTGTGACACGGCTTACAGCGGGGCTCATGTGCGTACAGTCTGACCAACAATAGTCACAAAACACTATTGAAAATTGCAGTGTGCACCCGGCGTAAGTGTGGGGAAAAGAGAGGGCAGAGCTAAGTGCAAGGTAGTGCAGTGGGATAATGGGAAATGGAGGGAAACCGAACTCTGGCTCCTTTTCTGCATGTTAGAACACTTCTGTGCATGTTAGTACACTTCTCAAGAATCACTCCCCATGTATTCACAGGCCTGCAGGTCACAGATGGTTATGGAGATGGTGGGTGAGCTCCCTACTGTGTAACAGAACTCATATCAGATACTGCCATACAGTCACTTCTTCACTTTGGGGAAGGTATTGACATGTATGTACATGCACACAAGAAGGTATCCAGGTGATTCTCACATGCCTCTGGCAGTTAAGAGGGGTGGAATAGAACAAAACATAAGAGGGAGGCTTCTAGTACAAGTAAAGCATTATATTTTGACTTCAAGCTGCCCTTGTCTACCAACGTAGATGCCCAGTATTATTTAAATACCAGTTTGTAAGACACAGTTTGAAGAAAAGTGCTAGACATGATATTACTTAAATACTAAAGTGCTTACGTTGCTGTTCTTATGGATCAGACTGTTATGAGAGCCACGTCTACATTTTTCTGTCAAACAGGTTTGGGTGCAAACGCTGTACAGTAAATATAAAAGAAAAGCTTAGTCACTGACTGAACGCAGAAGCAAGACTTCACACAGAATATCTGGGTTATTTAAAGGGAGAATGCAAATTGGAAACTGGTGTACACCATTAGATATGCAGATATTGTGAACAGAACATGATTGGTCATGTCACAGATCGTGTTGTGTGTCAGTAGGCTGAGGATCATGGGAATTGTAGTTTGGGGCTTCAGCGTAGATTGGTGCAAATAGTATATTTTTCTATCCAATTTATTTTAGGAGTTCCTTTACATAACAGACTATTTTGACGAAACCCAAGTATTACAATATTTCGTAAATTGAAAATAAAATGTTTAATAATCTTAAGTCCCTCAGGAGTAACTTAATATCTTAGTATCTATAGTTAATATAGAATACCAGCTACACTGCACTGAAAAAAAAAAGATTCAATAGAACATTGTATATCTAACATGAGTTTAAATACATTAAAAAAAAATAAAAAAATAAAATAAAACACAAGTGCATCAAAATGAGAGCAAAACAACATAATTTCTAAAATCTATTTGAGTGATGTTGCCACTTGAATGTGAAGCTAATTTATAAGGCTGGGTATTGCGACTAATTTGGCGATTTGATTCGATTCTTATTTATATGGTGTCGATTCGATTCGATATCGATTAGTTATCAATATTTCATCTAAAATGTTAGTTTTGCAGACATGGAATCCATGTTTTAATATAAATGCTGGTAACTGAAACCCTCCTACTTGGCTAT
>JANDJT010000002.1:21442794-21464377 GCA_024331685.1 Stegophilus panzeri | reverse complement strand
TTGTTAAAGTAAATGTGTATTTCAGTAATATAGCCAAGTAGGAGGGTTTCAGTTACCAGCATTTATATTAAAACATGTCTGCAAAACTAACATTTTAGATGAAATGTTGATAACTAATGGATATTGAATCCAATCGAATCGAATCGAAACCATATAAATAAAAATCGAATCGCCAAATTAGTCGCAATACCCAGCCCTATTATAATTAAATATAAGAATAAAAATACAAATAAGAATTCATAGTAGTCAACTTAGTCATCAGCAAATAAGTACAGTATAATGCTAGCGTATAGGTCATAAAAAACCCCCACTGCTTTCAGCAGAAAATTAGGGGATCGATAAAAAGAAAAACTGTATAAATGACTATTGTGGTTCTATTCCTGGAAGCCTTCTAATAAAACATGAAAAACCTTAAATAATATGTTAGAGTTCTACCGGTTAAGACCCAATATGACTACACCTGTTACACTTTCATACTAAACTGTACCATTACTTGTCACTGGGGTGGTACCCTCAAGATGTATTCTGTACCCTTAGTATGTTAAAATGATGACAAATAACTTGATTTAAATGAGCTTAAAATCAATCAATTTTATAATGTAGTCAACTAAGTTAATCAACCTTAGATTAATAATTAGCAATCTAACTTATGCAACTTTAAAGCTCATTAAAAAAAAAAAAAAACTGTGGTCTTGGTGGTCTTGCTATGTGCCTTCAAAGTTTCAAAAAGTGCACAAAATGCACTCGTCTCATTTGGTATCAAGCAATGGTTAATAGAGAACACCACCAGAGCCCAGAGTAGTCTACACAGAAACAACACCACAAAACTATCTGCTTAGCTGATATGATCTGAGTAACTCTTATTTACCCACATAGGGTAACATTCATCTGTCAGATCAAACTGTGAAAAATGCCCTGCATTTAAAAACAGCATTCAGTCAATGTCATCTCATGTCCTAACTCTAACCATGATTTAAACATTTTCTGACAGACCATCACATTTATAAAAGATAATATGAGATAATAGGAAAAGCAGTATAATGTATGATGTAAGAGAGAAGAAGTGACAAGCTGATCTCTCGATGGCAGGGTGCAGCTGGCTCATTCAAATATGCTTCATCGGTTATCAAATCAAATAGTAATGGATGACTATGTCACTGGTTTTTCCACTCAAGTCTTGGCCGTGTATCAAAGACTCATTACAAAAGAAATAGATGAGAAGTATCTTTTCAAATACAGGGCAATGGCTGGCATGTTAGGAGATGCAGTGGAGGAAAAGGAAGTGTTTTTCTGTAGTGGAGGATGTGGTACAAATGTTCAGATGATTATCTTCATTGCAGCATAGATCAGTAGAAATCTGATACACTGGAGAGAAAGATTCTTCTTCTGTATTATCTGTCTGCAAGTAGCCAGTATAATAGTGTATCTTTCTGATTTACAACAAAGTGGCCTTCGCTTATACTATTATGGCTCTACTTCAGGTGTAGAAAATACTTTTATGGGAGGAAAGATGTCAGTGATTCATGTGATCACCTCACATGTACATCACAAACTTGAATACATGGATAATAAGGCTGCACATACATCTCCTGGGATTTTTATGCACAACTGTCTCTAGAGTTTGTACGGAATGATGCGAAAAACAAAATTCATTCAAAACATTCAGTGAGCGGTAATTCTAGGGGTGAAAATGCCTTGTTGATGAGAGACGTCAGAGGAGAACGGCCAGACTGTTTTGAGTTGACATTAAGGTTGTGGTAACTCAAATAACTGCTCTTTACAACTGTGATGAGCAGAAACGCATCTCAGAATGCACAATACATTATAAAAAGTCACTGAGATCACATATTTTCCATATCCTGATGTTTGATGTCAACATCAACTGACTCTCTCAAGCTTGTACAACTGTGGTCGCTCTGTTGATCACAGCTACTTTGCTGCACATCTGTGGTTCCATACCTGCTGTTTTTGTAATGTTTTCCCTGGGGTTAGTATGCATGTATGTATGTATGTACGTATCTATCTATCTACCTATCTATCTATCTATCTATCTTATGCATTACAAGTTGCTGGCACATGATTGGATAATTGCATGAATGACAGGGTTACAAGTGTTCCTATTAAAATGGCAAGTGAGTGTAGCTGGGGTTATTATTTGCTTACAACTTTTTTTAAATGAGCTATGGAAAATACTCAAGTCAACCAAAATCATAAAAATGATAGAATAAAAACCAGCAGGGTAGAAAATATATAATAACAAAATGGGCTTTAAAGATGACTGTGCTTGTTTACAGAGCAAAATGTTCTCTCAGTCTGTTGAATGTGGAACATGGGGAACATTAAAGAATGACCAAATGAAATGAGGCAAGTGTGTGTTGCCTTTACTAAATCGGGAAATGTATATAAAAAGAGTTCATTCACTTTTGAAATATGGAATATACAAAATATTTTCTTTACATGTACTGAATACTGCAATACACCGCAGTAACACTGCAGATTTTTTTTTCCACATACATAGACACACACGTGGAATATATTGTACGATGTAAACTGCATAATAAAATTGTTTTTTACATCACTCATACTGTGACTCTGTAAATTGACGGAAAGGTGGGATAGTGTAAAGCTGATACTTATTTTGAGGAGTACATGCCAGTAATGATTCAAAAGGTTTTGTGCCATAAGAAGCATGATTAAGTTCAAATCAGAACAAATCCTGCTTGAGCAAGTCACAAAGATCTAGAAAAGATCTCTGACACTGTGTTATATAAACTTTTAAATGAGTGAACCACATTTAAAATGAATATAGTTGGCCCAGTGTTGTCTAAAGTTATTCAAAAAGAAGGTGAGATTAAAGGTTTAACCATTAAAGGGTAAAAGAGACATCATGATAATGTATGCTCTGACTATTAATAAACGTGTGACTAGGCTCTGCAAGCAAGCCATTTCCTCTCAGCAAGCTTAAGGAACCTGTACATACGTCCATCTTCCCACCTTCACACTGACCCTTATTCATTGTAATTGTGTAGAAATGAGAGCACATCACAGCATGCAGCATTTGAGAGCAAAAGATGAATCTGTTTCAGCTGCGTGAAAACAAACTCCCATCCATTCGTACTTACTTACACACCCCCAAATTACCCTCATATACATCTAATCTACATGAAAGGCATCCTAATTTATGCACATGTTGTGAAAGTGAGCCAGTAACAGGAAAGAATTTAAAGACATACAGTCAGATCCAACGAAAAAGTAAACACGACAGGGAATAAACACATTATAGTGAAGTCGTGAAAGAGGTGCTTGTGTCCGAGGTTGCTGAACATGATGTTCTTTTTGGGTATCCTCAAAAGTAGTACAGAAGCTACGTGGACAAAAAGACTATGTGAAATTATACAGAATTATACTGTTTCAAGGTAGGAAAGGATGGTTCAAAGGATGGCTTGTCTTTTCTTTTCACTGAGATTAATATACAACCCCAATTCCAAAAATGTTGGGATGCTGTGTAAAATGTGAATAAGAACAGAATGCAATGATTTGCAAATCTCATAAACCCATATGTTATTCACAATAGAATATAGAAAACATATTAAATGTTTAAACTGAGGAAATGTACCATTTTAAGAAAAAAAGAAGATAATTTTGAAATTGATGGCAAAAAAGTTGGGACGGGGCGACAAAAGGCCGGAAAAGTAAGTGTTACTGAAAAGAAACAGCTGGAGGTTAATTGGGAACAGGTCAGTAACATGACTAGTATAAAAAGAGTATGTTAGAGAGGCAGAGTCTTTCAGAAGTAAAGATGGGCAGAGGTTCACCAATCTGAGAAAAACTGCATCTACAATTTGTGGAACAATTATTATTATTAATATAATTATATATTATAATTATTAGTCCCCTATAAACAGAGTATTTCCTCAGCATCCTCTCCTAAATACTCACTATCAAAGTTTATTAGACAAAGAAAATGCAGCTTGTCATGTTACCAAGAAAGCTTCATGAACACTGTGTTCCTGTGTTGAGAAGCTAAAAAGAATAGCTTTGCATTATAATTTGTGCTTTAAAAAGGCACAATGATATCCGGCCTAAGTTTGTAGTTTGCTTGCCCAAGGGCTCTGTATCTACATTCTCTTGTACACAAATACATCTCATACTCTCTTTGAAGCACTAAATGATCTAATAAAGATCTACGTCTATGCATCCTGAATCACATTCTCAAATTACATGTTGGCACTAAGGTGTATTACCTATTACATGATGAAATTGATATTGATTTTTGATTTTAGGACTGCAGATCAAGCATTATTCAGATTGTTAAAATGTCATCCTCAAATTTCCACACACTCCAACCTGAGGGGAGATGTTTGATCATACAGACACGGCAAAAAGTTGGTAGAATTTGCGTATGCTCGTTTTGCGATTAGATTTGCCCTTACACAACGTCAAATAAGCACCAGCATAATTTTGAAATTAAAGGTCCAGACTGTACTTCCCTTTCTGTTTTCTTTTAAAATGTGATCACGTTAAAAATCAGATGACAATAACCGATATTGTATTATAATCAAAAAATACCAATAACATATTGTTCATATCACTCTATGGCTTCTTTCATTTTCATGTCACAGACATGTTTATACGTACAGTGCAGTCGACAGGAAATTGGAGATTGAGGTTAAAGGCTATGAGGTTAAAATATAGGCTCTCAGCTTTCTTGAGCCTAGTTATACTATTACAGGAAATCAAAAATTATTTGTCAGATTTCCTTAATAATTCATAAAATTCATTTACCACTTGCTTTCAAATCCAATTTGCCTGCACTTTACAAAGAAAAAAAAACCATAACAAGACATCTGCAATTTTCTTTTGTGATTGCCTTTTAGTCATATAATTTTTTTAAAAAGGTTTTTGCCTTCAGCGTTATCATCATTCTTTAAATAATGCCATGTAATGGACGGTAATACTGATTATTGGTATAATTTTTTTTTTTTTTTACATAAATCTCATATAATCTAATTTGTTTCTGTTGTTACAACATCTTGTTTTAATAAAACCTATCAGTCTTTCTTTGAATATTGCTTATGAAACAGCCTAGAGGCATGTGCTGCTTATAAACAGAACAATAAACAGAACAATATTTCAATCCTGGAGATGATATTTTGTGTCCAATAAACTTAATGCAAACTATAATTAGTGACCATCCCCGACTGTATTTTCGCTGACTGTTCCTAGTAAACAGATGGGCTCCATAGCAACATCATCTGTACCTAATCTTCAATATATTTGGCAGTAAGAGTGCAGTAAAGTGGACAAATGCAAGATAGGATGTGGAGAGGGTTGCGGCATAGCAGGAGATCTGCGCAACCCACCTGTCTGGAAAAGTAGCCTCACATGTGGACCTCATGTGGCATTGCTGCTCAATATGTAATAGCATGGATGACAGCAGGAGGCTCCTGCTTCTACTTGCATGGTCTAAAACGATCTGTGTTGCCCAACATGACAGGGGAACAGTGGGGAGAGATTGACTGACTCTAATGCAACGCTAATTCCCAGGATCTCTGTTTATCAGCTTGATTTCTGACAGAATAGTGTGAACAAACTAAAGGATGAAAACAATATATCAATTAAATAAACAAGCTGTATAAATAGAACACATACATATACGTCCAGTGACATGCAGCCATCCCATAATATTAACTAACACCAATATTATATTCGTGCCACCAGAACGCTAGCTCTAGCTGATGATGCCTCATACATATGCCGAGTGACCTCAAATTATTTTCTATACCTTGCCTATGTGAACTGAGTCAGCTGGTGTGGGGGATATAAATGGCATGGGACTATAGGAATTCAGCATTAATAAATAAAAATACAAAAGGACAGAAATAAATGAAGACAGAGCACTGTGAGTCATGTTCATACACCTACCTTTATGCACTTTGTGATTCAATGCTATTCAAAACTCAATGCTAAACAATCAGCACTGCCAGCTTTCCTCACACACTTGCAAAAGAGGAACATTTGCATAACCTGCATTTAATGAAGTGCAGATGAACAGAACTCTTTCATGGCAAAAGCAAGCAAAATTTGTCTTTACATTGTATGGCGCAAGTGTTACCAAGGGGATAAACAACAAATGTACAGTAGCACTGTCTGGAAAAGCTAAATGGCTGAGGTTCTTCTATTATGCTCGCTCTCCTTTGCGCTATTGTCTTGTAATGTTCAAATATTGTCTCACTCTCTTATGATCACCGCCAAATCCACAGTGTTGAGTTATCAGTCACAGTGTTTGAGTCCAAAAAAACAAACAAACAAAAAACCCTAGTAAATGGTACTTTTCCTTGTTGCAGTGGAGGTACCTTCAAGGATACACCTTCTGAACATCTAATTTGTATGTTTTCAAATCAAAGAAAAGTGTATTGGTCTCACACACACACACACACACACACACACACACACAACCACACACAGTAAGATATGCAGTAAAATGCTTTTTACGACTATAAAATATATATAAACGATATCAAAAAGTGTGGTATAACGTGCAACATCACGAGGTGCAACATCGAGCCGAAGTAGTAATGAAAAAGCTAACAATATTATGTAAATATTTATCAATACGGGGTATGCCGTGTGTATTACCGAGTGTTTTACCAAGAAAGATGCAAGTAAGCTTTATTTTTTTAAAAACGGTCTGTTTATCTATATTAAATGTAGAGGATGGAATCTTGAAGGTACCACCAGACCAACAACGAAAGGAACCATTTAGAATTGAAAAAATAAATAAAATAAATAAAAATGCTGCTAATTCAACATGTTCTCATTCAGTCTTGAGGGGGATCTAGGTGTATGGTATGACCATGATGAGAAAGAAGAAAAGAATAGACGTAGCTACAAACCTCTCAGCCAATTTGAGGCAATGTAGGAATATTACAACAGGTAATAGCAGGTGGATTTATGGACTTATCTAGCCTACATGTTTATAATAAGACATCATGAAAGAAAACCACATGGGTTCATTCAGGAGTTCGTGTAAAACACTGTAAAGCATGGGACACTGTACAATTTACCGTTGGTGTAGAGATGATGGCCAGGACATTCGTGGCTTTTTCAGTCCGGGCCGGTTATTCTCCACAGTTTTGTTTTGACCCAGGTAGCGCTCGTTGTCTGAGTGATAGCGCTGCTTGATGCGAATGTGAGTCCGCGGTTGTCTCCACAAATGTTTGGGTGGTTTGGCGAAACCTGCACCTTCCCGAGTAAGCGCCGCGCACTCCATGCTCTCCTCTCTGCACTACACACACTATCCGATCTACTATAGATTACAGATACACCGGAAGTTAGACGATCGCCACGGACGGAGCTGTTCACACGCGGTTGGTGCTGAAAAGTTGCCCAAAAACAAAAGTGATCTGCAAACACAGTGCGTCTGTTTAAAAAACAAAAACAAAAAACTAAACAAATAGCTAATCCGATCACCCTTTTGATTAAGGCCACGCTGATTCAATCTTACGTGCGATCCGATTAATCTGATCGTCACTCATATATGATACTATGCTACTACAGTACTATAATGTCCTTACAGCGCAGCGTGTTAACCGAACTGACTCAGTCAATGCTTCTGTTCTGCTCAGAGCTGAAGGGAGACCTCCGATCTGCTCAGCTGAGTAAGAAGTGGAGAAACTGAATCAGTCTGAGCAAACTAACGCCCAGTCTGCATTACATCAGCACACGTACTAACCCCACAACTCTCTCTCTCTCTCTCTCTCTCTCTGTCTCTCTCCTCGACATGCATGAAAAACAAAGCAAGTAAAGTGCAAAACAGACACATTCAGTTCACATTAATATAGTAACTATGATCAAGAACACAGCACATTTGAAATCCTTATAGTTTGGGAGGAACCCTTAAAGTTAGCTTTATGTACAGTAGAACCCTACACAGTGTTTTCTATATCCAAGTAGAACCCCCCCCCTCCTTTTTTTTAAGATGCAAACCATTAAATATTCAACGAAGCCCTAAAGAACCCTTAAAAAAAGAAAAAAAAAGCCGAGGCAAGGCAAGTTTATTTGCGTAGCGCATTTTGTTCACAAATCTGATTCAAAGTGCTTTACATAGCCTAGCTAAAAGCAAATAAAAAAAAACCAAACAAACCCAAAAAAGACAAAGACAATAAAAAACGCAAAATAAACAGCTATGAAGACATAAAGGAAATGAAAGAGATCAAATAGATTTATGGATGTGTAAATAATTCAAAGAACCCTTTCCCCTTAATAATGTAGACAGTCGTCGTTTTAACATACATTAAACATTGTACATTGTGCAGTTACAATAAATATCTTGCTACTCTGAAAAAAGGTAGAAGCTTTGTCAGACCTTTTTATTTTTGGTTGACTTTTGGTCCATCATTCTTTAGTAATTTTTGTTCGTTGCCAAAAGAATCTGAATAATCATCCTGGATTGGTTAAAGATCCATTAATCAAAAGTTTCTTTATGAAAACAAAAATAATTCTTCTATGGAATCGCAAGGAACCTTTTCTGGCACCTTACTTTTTAAGTTAAGAATGATATGGATCAAGTTTGAGCTAAAAGTAAAATATTTACACTCTGTTTTTAAGGGTTATTTGCGAGTTTAAGGGTTTTGGCATCCTAAATGGTTCTTCTTAAAGGGTTATTAAAGGATTCTTTAAAAGCTCACTGGATAATTAAAGGGTCTTAGCCTCCAAAAAAGGTTCTACTTTCCTGACAGGGAAATAGGGTTCTATATAGACCCTTCTGTCCTCACTAGTGTGTCAGAAGTATAACGATGCAATGCTCAACTATAAGAATTGAAACAGTGAGTGTGTACATAGTGTTCCATTATTATTATGTAATAAAGAAATGTAAAAACTATTACAGAATAAATAAATGTTTAAAAATAATTATTTTGTAATAAAGTTTTTAAATAATAAAGAACAAACAGAATTAAGAATTAAGGAAAGCATTACATATACAATACTACAATACAATGTTTGTTTGTCAAGGCATATGTCAGGATTTATGCTCAACTAAAAAAAAATCCATTGCAAGACTGTACCCTAGTCATTTCAGTCATTGTGTCTGGATTGATGCTCTTGCTATACATTTTAATGCTATTAAACACTAAACATGAACAGCTAAACAGTAAGTGAGTGGAAGAAAAGCACCTGAGAGGCATAGCTACCCTTTGCTGACATTGCTGACCTTTCTCCCACTTAATCTTCCTGCCATTTGATATGACAAGCAATTAACTTTCATTTGAGTGGGGGACGTTATGAGAGCAGCTGCAAAAGAAGCAATTCAGACTTCCTGTTGTGGGTTCTGATCAGGCATCTGCCACTGGCTTTTGACTCCGGCATGGCTGCTTTGCATCAGCAAGCTTCAGCCACCCTGAGTAATGTGATATATGGACGCATGCAGAAAAGTGCAATAAAGGAGCTGATTTCTCATAATCTCTGCCAGTGAGAGAGATGGTAGCAGGACGTGACCCAACTGCTGCTTGGCTGATATCACAATCAGCTACTTTCTGGCACTGAGCTTAGTACTGAGAGGAATAACTATATAGAATACTATTGGACATGTATTCATATTCGTGTAATCGTGACATTACATTTAAACAGATTGTATGAAGAGAAATATCCATTAAAGTCTGCCATAAAACTCAGAAAGTGTACCATGCCAGCATGTCAGTGTTTACCTCCATTCAAAGTTGAAACCATAAGAAGATACTGTATGTCTAGTGCCATGGATAATCACTTACCTGGGGTTACTACCATCCAGATTTTGTGTCTCAAGGTTGGCCAAGGCTGATTTGTACAGAGCCTCGAGGTCCAGCAGCTTCTTGGTGTCCAGTATGGAGTGGCGACGTGACAGTGGAGGCAGCAGTAGCGGCCCCGAGAACCTTCGGCGCACGGCATAGCTTGGCTTGGGCACTGACTCACAAAAGGCCTTAGAGTCACGGCGCCTCTGTGGATGTCAACAGACATACAAAGAGAAATGATGACCAGATCTTGATTTCTGTACTTGAAATTAGGACTTTGTCCCAAACACAAAATTCCCGTCAAGTTACTGTTCTTACTATAATGCCAATCATTTTTTTTAAGTGATCATATGGTGTAGTGTTAACGGTGAAATGACCGTAATTGTGACAAAATATCTTTGTGATGATATTTTGAAAAAAATGATTTGTTTATATTAATGTGGCCGTTCTAATATATTATTGTTTCTATAGTAACAACTCACAGATATCCATATCCAATTCACAGATATCTATATAATCAAAGCCAAATAATAATAGGATAAAAAACTGTTTAAAAAAGAACAACATATAATCATTAATATTGTGCAGATTTATTTAATGAGACATTTATTTA
This sequence comes from Stegophilus panzeri, assembly GCA_024331685.1. Taxonomy (NCBI): domain Eukaryota; kingdom Metazoa; phylum Chordata; class Actinopteri; order Siluriformes; family Trichomycteridae; genus Stegophilus; species Stegophilus panzeri. Next base: position 21,453,994 of record JANDJT010000002.1, on the reverse strand, counting down.
ACATTTATGGATGGAGTCTCCAGTGTCGGCGATTTGTAACTGTCAGTTAGTTTTCCGCCGCAGAAGAATCTTCAGGCCAAAAAAACAAACAAACAAAAAAAAAAAAAACAGAGTTCCTCAAGGCTTCCTTAGATAGTTTGCTTAACAGCATATTAACGGTTCTACTTTGTAATAATTTGCATGAATTAAATTGTATAGAATTAACATACATTGGTCACGATTAGGATTAGCAGATGAGCTAGCAATCAAACTAAATCCAACCGGAACAGAAAAACGTTCTCCTATCCGTGGCTAGGAGCCCATGCATGCAGAATAGGGCAGATAGCGCTTTCCTCTGAGTGTGTGTGACGCTTAATGAGCAGCAGTTTGATGTCTTGGAGGAAGCACTTGCTTGCCCCACCCACCCTGGTTGGCAGTTGTCATGAGATAGGGGGGAGTTAATTTGGAATTGACCAAACTGGAGAGAAAATGGAAAAAAAAGAAATAAAATCCAGCCACATTTACCTTGTTCATTCAAATTTGTGGATTTTTTTTTCTACGAGATCAGTTTGAAAAAAATGCATTTAAATCAGATATACAGAAGGGTGAGAAATTAAAGGGAAAACTGGTGGGGACAAGTGGATTCAAACCATGCCAGCAAAATATCTCAAAATCAGGAATCTTGCTGTCATTGATATTTCCCTTAGAGGTCGGTGCCATTGCAAATTATTACAAAGATCATAAGAGATTTTGGACTGACGTGCTAGACAGCGCTCTCCACCACCATCTTCAAAACACCAATCCAGGTGTAAACAAATCTTTATTACTTTGGAAGAATTATGTTCTTATCCCTACAGTATGGTTCAAAAGGTGTGTATAATCTATACCAAACATGTTGAAGCTGTTTTGCTGGTTTGTTGTGGTCCAGCACCTTAGTAATACACTTTATACACTTTATAGTAGTTTTCCCCTTTATTTATCAAATGCATGTAGCTATAAATATTAAGATTTCTGAACAGTCACAAAACGTAGTGCTTGCTGTATAATGTGTCTGGCAGCTTTATAATTTTTTTTTCTGAATTGCTGTAACACGGTAATTTTATGTAAAAATGCTAGCTTTGTGGCACAAGCATTTTAGACTGGGTGACTGACATATGAGGACTTTACAGTAGACTGGAACTGTGCAGCGACAAATGCGATGGTTCAATATGAGAATAAATAAACGAATAAATAACCCAACATAATTATAATCATAATTATTATATAATTATAATCATAATCAAGTGACAGTGTAAGATAAAGCTTCATCAGTAAGCATGAGTAAAACACACAGTAGGTAGACAAAATGAATCTTACTTGCATGATTAAACAGTTCTGTAATCAATCTTATGTGTATTGCTCAAATCTCAAAATAAACAGTACAATTCTACAGACTATGCGGTAAAATCAAGGCCCAGCCTGCCTTCACAAAAAACGTGTGATCACACACTCACAATCTAACCTTCTCTTACACATTGTGTCGCCTCTGTGGGCCTGAAAGGTGTCAAACTACTAGAGAAGTGTTAAAGCTACATTACATTACTTACAGATGCAGTAGTTTCTAAGTAACACAACAGCATGAAGTAAGTTTCACGCTTCCTTTCCCTATGAGTGAGGTGATGGATTATGTCATCTGAATCGGAAACCAGAGTGCAGCTTTCAAATGTGCAAAGCAAGCTGTGCGACAATATTTTGGTTACAGCTGGTATGTTGACATGTAAGCCTACAGGAGAGATCTGAACAGACTATGGTTGTTGTCAACCAAAACTAAGGTTAGCTTTATGAGGATATATTTCAAAACAGGTTCTTTACTACAAGTCAGTATGATCAAATGGGCTAATCACTGACTGAGAGTGAATGCCATATACGTGCGCTTCATTTACTGGAACAGAAATGAACTGCTACTCAGTCATTTCAGTTCAAGCGTACTGGGAACTCTTCCTGAAGGACATACTTGAAGCTCGAGGCTCTTTTCATACCTTCAAATATCAGATTACAACAAAAGTTGTAATAGAAATAATACTATTATAGAACAAGTTATTATTAGTGGTCAACTTTAAAAGCCAGCGCGGGTGACTGATAAAATGATGATATTGGAACGATATTTTAAGACATAATCCATCTTTATTCATCATAAACATTACTAAAAGATGTATTACTCATTACACATTAACATAAAACTGGTTTATAACACATTAACATTGCTTTATCTCATATCATGATCAGAAAATTTACATCAGGCTATTTTTCATTTGTAAATATCAATAAAGTCTACTTAGGCTACCATTTCATACACCCATCCAACATGGCTAAAAGAATGGCACTTTCCTTTATTAAAATCTTCTATGACATTTTGCAAAAATGTTTCACCACTGATTTTAATCGAACTGTAGATTATTATGTGGTAATTTTTAAAATATGCAGAAAGGTCTTTCTTTCTTTCCAGGCAGTGTCAGTGTGCATCTAGACTGAGTGGGTTGTTTTTTTTTCTTCGAGGTGAGTGGAGATATGAAGCTCAAGGGACAAAGAAGAACCACATTTATTAATGTGAAAGATGCACTTACAGCCATGCAATTACAGCATTCATTCATTCATCCTTAGTAACTGCCTGGTTAGGGTCACTGGGGTTTAGAATTAAGCTACTAGTTTGTTTATATTTTGGGAAACTGAACCAACTACATTTGTTAGAAAATAATAACACAACAGTCTGGTTTAGGCCACACCCACTTCAGGTTTAAATCTAAATCATACAGATATGAACATTTGGAGCACTACACAGTTACAGATAGCGGTGCACAGATAGAGCTGGATTCAAATCAAGGGCTTTAGTGAAATGCATGGAACTACGGTTCATTGGAGTACTAAACAGATACAGATATAGATAGTGTACTTGTGTTACACACCTTCATATGACTTCACATATTATACAGTACCACTGTGAATCTGTCACGTAGCTTGCAAATTGTAGCCCACAAGCAATGGATAAGATTAGTAAGCTTGAACAAATTGTTCATAACAAACAATCTATACCATATCCATTTGATTCACAAAATTAACAGACACTAAGTGAAAAGATTAACGAAAATTATAGTGGCAGTAGTAAATACTTGCAGTGACTGACAGAGATTACTATCTGAAAACTATTTACATACCAATTGTTTATTCTGAAGGCCGTTATGTTAATAAAGTGATTTGTATTTGTATCAGTAGCACAATTTTTATGCCCAAGTCTGAGCACTTTTGCTAGCAAATGATTAGCCAGATACTTGGTTACGCTAATATTTGGCTTTGCTTCCCCTTGCCTTAATAACAGCACTAACCCTGTCAGGTAAGGATGCCAGTCATGTCTTCAGAGGTCTTCCTGTCAATTATCGGAATGCACAATTCAGCTAGGGTTCATTGGTGTATAAGTTTTTCACCATGTTTTCTATGAATAAAATCTGGTAAAGTCAGGTTGTTTAGCAGACCATTCAAAGTATCCCAGTGTTCAACACACACAGATTTGAACACACAGATTTGCCTCTATGTACCTTGTGCTTGCTTTCCACTTGGACATGAAAGACTAAAAGGCAGCCTCAGAGTCTGGCAAAAAACTGATGATTCAGTTTTATGCTAAATCATATTTGTCCAGGTTTGCAACGTATTAGCCTTGTGCAATAAGGCATTGTTATTGGTGGATGTGACTCTTTTTTGGAGACCTTAATTCAGTGTATATTCTCTGTACATGCCAACTGAATATTTGCACCTCCTTAGAAGAGTCGTGTTAAATAGCTGCATTGCACTGTATTTGTAAATAAGAAGTCAGTATTTGCATTAAATAGTCAGGTCTGACCTACTTTAATGCCTCTCTTCAACACGAATTTATGAAACTAGCCCGCTGTGTAAGAGTCACCACAGAATGGGAATAAGGGCTGACTGTGCCTCCATCTGCTCAGCAATAAGGCACAAGCAACATGCATGCGTCCATGACTGATTTTATTTGGGGGCAGGGAGGACACCTGGAGCCGTCATAAAGAGAGGCCCATGACTAAAGCATATCAACTGAATTTTTATTGCTGAATGATGATCCTTAAAAATGTTTATACTGTTGAATTCTGAAATCTGATTGGGCAGGAGGTGTTTATACATTTTCTACAACAGCAGTCAATATTGCTGGCTGTGCTTGTTCGTTAGTCGTTAGTACGATATCTTTTCAATAGAATCTTTTCATTCACAGGAACTTATATGCTATGCATAATCTAAGGCTAATAATAAATGAATTAAAGAGATTTGTTTGGTTTTTTTTTTAGAAAAGACTGGTGAAGGAATTACTGTTTATAGCTGCTATAACGTGTGATAACAGAAACTAACTTGTTGTTAGATGTGAAGGTTCCACAACAATTAAAGTTAACATTTAACTACATTAGATGGCCAAAAGTATGTGGACACAGGACCAATCACACCTATATGTGCTTTTTGAACATCCCTTTTCAGATTTATTGACCCTTTTACTGTTATAAAAACCTCCACTCTTCTGGGATGGCTAGAATATTTTCAAGCAAGGTTGTGGGGATTTGTAGGGATCAGCCACAAGAGCATTAGTGAGGTCAGGCTCTGATGTCAAGTGAGGAGGCCTGGGGCATAGTCAGCATTCGAGTTTATCCCAAAAATGTTCAGTATGGTTGAGATGAGTGCTCTGTGAAGGACACTCAAGTTCTTCCATTCCAACCTTGGCAAACTGTGTCTTAACGGAGCTCGCTTTGTGTACAGGAGCATTGTCATGCGAGAACATGTTTGGACCTCTTAGTTCCAGTGAAGAGAAATTGTAATGCTACAGCATACTCCCTTGGTTGATGAACTTAGCCATTTCTATGCATGTTTTGATATTACAGCAATCTGGCTAATACTAGCATTCCTGCTAATGCAACAGAATTGTGCTTATCTATCGGAGAGGTTTGTGCAGTGAAAGGCAGGAAGGCAGTGGGCCCAGGCGGAATCCCCAGAAAGGTTCTGAAAACCTGCGCTGACCAACTAGCCCCAGTGCGTAAATTTTCAATTTATCCCCTGACACCTTCTATTGTCCCTACATGTTTCAAGTGATCCTCTATCATTCCTGTGCCCAAGTCATCCACTCCAGCTAAGCTGATTGATTACTGCCCAGTGGGCCCTGACCTCTGTGGTGATGAAGTGCTTTGACAGACTCATGAAAGACCTTATCTGCTCCTCTCTATTCAGCACACTAAACCCAGATCCATGGATGATGCCATCTTCTATGTCCTACACAACACCTGATCCATGTTACATGATAAATGTCACATATAGCACATTGTCTGCATAGTCTATTTATTGTTTATTGTGCTTTGCACAGTCCTTGGATTTGTTGCATCTCATTTCACTGTACTACCGCAATTCTGAAAAAGTTGGGACAGTATGGCAAATGCAAAAAACAACAACAACAAAAAGAGTCATTTGAAAATTCAATTCACCCTGTATGTAGAATTTCCCCCCATTCATCCATTATGCATTTTTTCAGCTGTGCAACTGTACGGGGCCTTCGTTGCCTTATTTTGCACTTCATAATGTGCCACACATTCTCAATCGGAGACAGGTCAGGACTGCAGGCAGACCATGCTAACAACTGCACTCTCTGCTTATGCAACCATGCGCTTGTAATCCAGGCAGAATGTGGTTTGGCGGTGTCGTGCTCTGGATGGCAGCACATGTTGCTGCAAAATGTGTACATATCTTTCTGCATTAATGATGCCCTCAGAGATGTGTAAGTTAACCATGCCATGGACACTGACACACCCCCATACCATGACAGACACTGGCTTTTGGCCTGACGCTGATAACAGCTTGGATGGTCCTTTTCCTCTTTGGCCCGGAGAACACGACGGCTGTTTTGTCCAAAAACTATTTGAAACACGGTTCCAGAAGTCGGAGGCACTTCTGGACAGTGTTGATGTACGGCTTCTGCTTTGCATAGTAAAGCCTTAACTTGCATTTGTGGATGCAGCGGCGAATGGTATTGACATGTTTACCAAAGTATTCCCGAGCCTAATTTTCCCTAATTTTGAATTGTTTCTGCTTGTTTTGCCACACAAATTCAAGAAATCAAATACCCTTGGATTCAAGCAGTTCAATTCTATTCCCTCTAGCTATTTTACGTGCTATTCACTGGCAACATTTGTTTTCATAAAAGAATTTTTGGGTGACTAAAATATTCTCCCTAGACCACCTAAAGAATCTGCTGCTTTTTTCAGCTGCCATTTCGTCCTCCTTTCCTGTCACTCAGTTGATGTTTTTTTAAAAGCATGTAGTGTACATTTTTGCAGAACAATCAGGCACTAACAGACATCTTTAATCTACCCTCTTGCGACCCTGTAATTGCTGATATATATCCAGGTCATTCAAGATCGTTCAACTTTAAAGGAGAAATACAAGAGGGTTTTTATTTTTTTGGTAATTTTTTTTTTATTGTTTTAAACCCACACACTGTTTTAAACATCTATTTTGTATGTATTTTTCTTAAACGAAAATGAATGAACGCAACGTAAGCGTACACGGCCAGAATAAGCAGTCCACTGATGACGATAAATCACAGTTTGATTATTTATAAAAGTCAAATAACTCCGACATGACCTCTCTATCTCCATATCAGTTCAACCACACAGTAAGAACACTAGAAGATACATTTACAGTACATCTCGCTATCTTCTGTTTGTGTCATGAACTCCACTCCTCAGGGAGCATCGGCAGGGAATCTCTTCATTAAATGTCATAGTCAAAACAGATTTGATTAAAGACTAAATGAAGGCCATTACAAAGCAAATTAGCATGCGTTAAAAACAGGGCTTATCAGTGTTTGATGAGTTGTAATGATTATTAACAAAATATTCAATAACAAGATATGCAATGTAACAATTCATTAATCTACATCAATCTGATTGTTTTGTTTTTCTTCTGATATCAAGTACGACCTTGTGTGTGTGATTACATTCATTATCATCAGAGACATTTTTCAGGTTCTGATTACTGATGCTGATTATTCTGTCTGTCACTTGCACATTTCTACTGCCTTCATGATTGGTTATGTAAGGAATGAAACACAACAGGGTCTTCTGTTGTAGGAAAATAATCAACAACAAGAGGTATAATGTGGCCCAACACAAAGCAGAGATACTGTAACCAAATGATTTTCTCATAAGAGCACATCCTGAAGTTTTGTTCCTCTTATATCACATTGATTTAGCAACGACTACACATTTTAATTTATTAATAAAACGTCATGGTTTTTAAGTTTATAGTTAAAATTAATGTTGTGGATTGAAGTGTTAATTCCTGTTATCACTTTTGTTATAGCCGCTATAAACAGTTGTTCTCTCACCATTCTCACTTCTTCTTTCTCGTAAAAGGCCAAAAAAACCAAACTTGTCACATACAAACAAACAAACAAAAAAAAAGAAATCGCAAAGTCATCTGACCTGGAGGACTTCCCATGGCAGAAAACTTATTTCCAATTACAAAGCACTGACACTGGAGACTTCACTGATAAATGTTAAATAAATAAATCTAATAAAATGATCAGACTGGGCAGTGTCCACCAAAGAAATACCAGCGAATGAGCTGTTACTATAGAAATAATATCACAATGATATTGTGATTACTGTGATTTAAATTACAGCCAGCACTACTGTCAGAGCCACCGTCATAGCAAATGAATCACACCTTCAGACAATTCAGATTCAAGAATTCACCAGTATTGTGCTATTAATCCTGTTATATCGCTATCCGGGAATTTTAGTTGTATAACAATGAGATCCTTGTTAGAAAATGATCAAAAAGAAGAAGAAAAAATGTTTCAATTACTGCAACAGTGTTACAGTACAATGTAAGTGTAAAATGAATACTATACAATAATATACAAAGGACCAAACACATTTGAGGGCAAAGGTTTGCCTCCATTAAGGCATATGAGTGTATTTCTCTATTGAACAAGTTATAACAAGAAATAATGAAATGAAATGTTCAAAATGAAATATGGGTTTAAACCCAGATAAAACTGAGATCTTAAAAAGACCTGATCCATAGAAGAAGTGCATAACATCTTGGCAGAGTTATAACAGGAACAAAATCCTCCAAAAATATTTACACCTTTCATGAAAGTGAGCAAAAATCAATATATAAAAAGAATAAAATGTGCTGTAAGTAATATTTTATAAATTATTTTTATAAATGATATAGTTTCATTTATGCATATGTTTTAAACAAACACATTTTTAAGCAATGCAATTTATTTTTACACAAATCTCTGGTTTAAAAATGACTGGCACCAGATATGAAGAAGATATAAGAATAAAATTTTGTATTTATTTTAATAAAGTGTCGATAATTCAGCACATATACATTTTTGAGAGAAAATTATATTTATATAAAAAAAAAGTAGCTTAAATGTGAATTAGTTTTGTTAGGACAAAGATAAATAATTCTTCCTGTTGTTTGACTGGATAAGCTTTTTTGGCTCATTTTTGATGAAGCGGCCCAATAATTCAGGAGGGCTTTATATGTTAGAAAGAATGTGTGGAATAGAATGGAGACTGTTTATTACAACTGAGAGAATGCCAAATATGTTTGGAGGATATGAATGATAGGCAGTTATAATATCAAACAAGTTATTAGAGAATATTTAGGAAGGAAAAATGCCAAACTTGGATATAACATCATTTCACTATTTATCAATATTAATGCCATAGCACACATTATTTGATGGTTTTTGTTTCTTGTGATAATAAAAGAACATCTGCTGTACCTGACACAGTCCTCATTTTCCCAACTTCTTTACGCAACTGTATAATCAAATAATTGGTAATCTAAATCTCCATGTACGTAACACCTATAAAGTACAAGTAGGTGTTGGCTGCTTACTTGTGACCTTTGACATAATGATATTCAATGTGTAACGAGTGAGACTGTTTTGTATCTGCGTGTTCATATCACGTACATATGACTCATTTCTACTCACAAGTGCTGAAGACTTCAGAGGCACCATATTCTTTCGAAATGGCCAGAAACCAATCGGATCTGTTAAGCTTACTGACACGCTGACATATTCCCAATATGCTACTAAGACAAAAACAAAGTTGTAAGGCAGACCTTAGAATCTGCTCAAGGATTTACACTGCATAATTCATCACTTAACAGCTGCCACTTCTCCAATAGCTAATTATTCAGTGTTGACTTTCCTGACAATGTGGCATATTGCTTATACTTTCTTGAGGGGTTAATTTTAGGTTAATTAATTCCTACAATCCAGCAAGTTTAACAGATCAGTGTGTGTACTCTGTACTGGGTTTGTATGGAGAACGTGATTGTGTGTAGGTACTTAATGTGCGTAAGATAAGCCCTTACGACAGCATGACTCCCTCCAGCCACTTTTATAGCGACCTATATGCATACTTACCTGAAAGAAAAAGTAGCTCTTTGCACCCATAAAAAAAATTCCTCACTTTAAAGTTGGCGTTTGATTTTAGGTAGTAAAAAGTTATTTTATATGGGCAAAGTTCTACTATGTGCTTCATATGCATATCTATTCCACTGTGTCCCTTATCATTTCTTAATTTTGATGATCACTATTTTTTTTTATGTTATCGTTCATCATCAGATGAACCATAAAATAAGTTTACTCTTCACTAAATAAAAAAAAAATAAAAATCAAAAGCCGATCATTTTATTTAAATCATCACTTTATCATTGTGCTTTCAGGGTGATATGACTAATTTGATTGGAAATGATTCATACGATTCACAAATGAATTACAGACTTGTAGGATGTGGGTTACCTCTGTTGTCAGACGAGAAGACATTGACATGGAATTCCCCCTCTATGTTGTCTGGAATAAGAAAAATAAATGCATGGGTACGGGTTACAGGATTAACCATGCTTCAGTCACTTGACAGAGGTCAAATTTCAACATCCTTAGAGTAGAAGCATACAGGCAAAATGAACACACCCAGCACACTTAAATAAAGACAATTTTATGGATGCAAAGAAAAAGTTTATGAATACAACCTTTATTATATCAACTATTTTCAAGAACCAGTGCCTTGAACTATTATCACGTATCGCTGGGTGTCAAAGTACACTCATGAGTTCATTTGAAGTGTCCGATGCTCTGACGCAGACTACTACTATTGCACGAAGTACTAAAGAGAGCTGACACATAACAGTACAGAGTATGACTGCTTCAGAAGCTGACATGTGATGTGAATTAGATGATGTTGTTTTGTACAAACATGATTATAGGGGTCCAAATCGCTAAGGTTTAAAAAATAAATAAAGAAATTCAAGAGCAAAAGTATGCAGCAGACAAGCACTTCCCTCAGTAGACAGACAATAATGAAAGACAGAGCACTCCAGTAAGACTGACAACGCAATGTGAAAGATCTTGAATACACAATGCCGTACTCATCAAGGCTCGAATAAGTGGTTGTCCTGTTTCCGGCTCCCAACTCACAAAGTCTTCTAAATTGAGTGCAGTGATTTGGAACCTTTTATAGTGTCTTTCACTGAAGCACTTAATGGTCCTCCATTAAACAGTCAAAAATAAACAGTCATTATTTTTCCATTATGGCAAGGTGCTGATATTTGGCTTGGGGAAAGAACAAAACATTCAATTAATCTTTTCTTGTACGAGCTTCAATGTTGGCGCAAACAACAAACAGAGGCTGTAGTTTGCAAGCAACTGAAAAGCCTGACATTATACCTTCTATTAACACATGGGTATCTAACTGTTCACCAAACACTAAAACTACACTTGTTTATAACAATAATGTTATGTGCAGGATGCATTAATAAAGGTTGTGTTAGAATTTAGTTTTGCAATTGAGAATGTTCTTCAGATGGTAACGGTTCCAGCATTCTCAAAGGGTTGTAGACTACTTTCACATTAAACACAAAAAATGTCTTCATAACAGCAATGTTCTGCACCACATGCATTCCAGATGTTGCATTAGAACCGATTTTTGCAAATTTGTATATAGGCTACACTCAATGGTTCTTCAGATGGTAACGGTTCCAGCATTCTCAAAGGGTTGTAGACTACTTTCACATTAAATACAGAACCTGTTTTCATAACAGCAATGTTCTGCACCACATGCATTCCAGATGTTGCATTAGAACCGATTTTTGCAAATTTGTATATAGG
>JANDJT010000002.1:21427256-21442694 GCA_024331685.1 Stegophilus panzeri | reverse complement strand
CTACACTCAGTGGTTCTTCAGATGGTAAAGGTTCCAGCATTCTCAAAGGGTTGTAGACTACTTTCACATTAAATACAGAACCTGTTTTCCTAACAGCAATGTTGTGCACCACATGCATTCCAGATGTTGCATTAGAACCGATTTTTGCAAATTTGTATATAGGCTACACTCAAGGGTTCTTCAGATGGTAAAGGTTCCAGCATTCCCAAAGGGTTTCTACATGGAACCTTTCTTTGAAAGGTTGTACAAAGAAAGGTTCCCCAGATGAACAAACCAAAGAAGGTGCTGGATTTAAATTTTAGCATAACAAAACCTCGAAAAGAGGAATGAATGAAGACGAGCGTTGGACGTTGTAATGTAATGAGAATAAGAAGCTGCTTTCCTCACATCAACCTCATGCTTTATCGCACTTCAGATCGGAAGGAAATGCGTGTAAAATCAGGAAGATTGGTCAACCAACTTTCAGAGATCTGTAACATTTCTTCAGGGCTATAGACAGAACTATTCAAGAGAATAATAATAAAAAAAAAAACTTCGGGAACTTACTTTAAAAACTTAGTCTTCAGACTCTCTGCCGTGTTGAAAGCCTTGATGAAAGCAGCGCAACAAGTTCGTCTGTTTTCGTCAATTTATTTTCTTTTTTTCTTTGTAGAGTTAATAATTTCTAGTTAACTAGCTGGAAAGCACACGGAGTCAGCTACATTTTTATTCGCAACGGCTCCCTCGCTGTCAAACTTCAAACTCTGAAGCAAAAGTTCACTGCAAATGACGCGGTGTTAGTCACGTGGCAGGAAATGAGTAACTCCAGATGTAAACAAAGTGCACGCTCTCCGTGGCAGCTGCAGGCTTATTTTTAGTAGCTTTGATTTTTATTTATTTATTTATTTATTTATTTTTAGACGTTTCATCATTTAGAAAGCTTGAAATTATGTTCATTAGCTCACCATTACAGTATTCACTTCAGGTACTTTGTAATAATAAGAAATGAAGCACTCCTTGAAAATACGGTTCAGTACTGTTTTTATAAGAGTGCTTGCCCCACCCCCCCCTCCAGTCTTTCAAATGTGTAGTTTCAAGGGTGAGCCTGTGCCCACAGTAGCGTTAGATTATTTGCCTGACTGGATTGAAACCAGATGTGCTTCGGCTTTTGTAACTCAACCACCTCAATGTTTGGCGTCTTGTGCATTCTGGGATGCTTTTCTGCTAACCATGGTTTTAATGAATGGTTACTTGAGTTACTATATCGTTCCTGTCAGCTCGAACCAATCTGCCCATTTCCCTCTGAGCTCTCATCAACAAGGTGTTTCTGTCTGCAGAACTGCTGCTCACTGGGGGGTTTTGTTTTTTCCACCATTCTGTGTAAACTTTAGAGGCTTTTGGGCGTGAAAATCAGCAGTTTCTGAAATACTCAAACCAGCCCATCTGGCAACAACAACCATGCCACGGTCACTTTGTGATCCCTAATGTATGATGTGAACATTACCTGAATCTCTTGACCCGTATATACATGATATTATGAATTACATTGCAGCCACATGATTGGCTGATCGGATAATTGCATGGAAGAGCAGGCGTACACAGGGGTGTAACCCGGCCTGGGTATTTGGGGCTGTAGCCCCGACGGCAGTGCTGTAATTTTATATCCTCAGTGAAAAGAGGCGAGATCAGTCAGACAGGGTTTACAGGAAAATATATGGAAATACTCGTGTCTTATTGGCTAACAGCTCTCAATTCTGCCAGACGATAGCTCACAGTCAGTGTGAGGAAAAATGGATATACACTGATTTTTTAAAATTATTTTTTAAAACTAGTAAAGGGGTTGAAACTGAAATAGTAACAGCCTCTGATGCTGAGCAGGAAAACAAGGTGTGTAAATGTCTACATGAGTTCCAGTTTACGTGAAGATGATATGAGCAGAGCATAAGGAAAGATAATGTACATGGCACTGTAGCAACTAAACCCATAGTGTAGTTGTGCCTCCCCTTGGCTAGTGACACCAAATTAGCATAGTTAGAAAAGTTTTATATTTTATCGGCCTGGTAGTCATACAAACAGTGACAACACCCGAGGCAAGTTTTATGATAAATCCTACTTTTTCTGATCATGTCATACATTGACAGCTAAGTTACCTCAGCGTCCATAAAACAAAACTTAAGACTACTAGCTGAGCTGGAAAAAATGCATGGAGAAGAATCTGGGCTGATCTGGAATGATTAACAGTCCAGCTAACGACCTTGGGCATACATGTGTTCCTATTAAAGTGGCTTATGAGTGTATATATTGCGTCACTATGCACTCTCTTGTCACAGGGTTGGTTCCCTTAGGGGTACATCTAAAAACAGGGGGACATCTTTTGTACCTTTAACATGTATTTTCATTTCAATTAATTTTTATTTGTATAGTACATAACAATAGACATTGTCTCAAAGCAGTTTTATAGAAATATGTAAATTCCTGATATATATTTTAGATTAAAGATTTTATCCCTTATAAGCAAGCCAGCGGCGATGGTTGCAAGGAAAAACTCCCTGAGGTGACAGGAGGAAGAAACCTTGAGTGGAACCAGACTCAAAACCCATCCTCATCTGGGTGACACTGCATAATACGATTATAAATAATTTCTCTTTCTATAACTGTATTCCAGTGGTCACAAACTCTCTTCCTTGAGATCTACCTTCCTGCCGGTTTCACCTCCAGCCCAACTCTAGAACACCTGTTTTAGTTAATCAAGAACTTTTTAAGGTAATGGCTGTGTCCGAAATCGCGTACCCTGACAGGCCGTGGAAACAGTATGTACTAATCAGTATGTTTGTGTAGAATGAATACAATCCCAGACATACTACATCCGCCTTAGCGCCACTGAAAAAGAGAGTTGCAACACGCTTTGATCTTGCCGCAACGCAGACACATAGTTCCAAACAAATCCGCGCTGTCAACCTGTTTGAATGTGTTTAAGTGGGACAGACCGCAGCAGCGACTATGGGTACGTTTACACAACAATGATGTACTAAAAATGGAAAAGTTTTTCCTTTGCGTTTTTGAAAAGATTTGTGTACAGATGACAACGTTGTCAAAACGATCCCCATTCACACTGATCCGCGAAAACGACTAAAAACATTGTATTATGCATGCCAGGCCTGTAGTTGGCGATGTCACTTTGTAAAGAAAAACTACACACCTGCGCACATAAGCATTCACGTCAACGTGTCCGACATATCGATCCGGGCAAGACTGTCCTATTAACAAATACAAATAAACGGGGGAGCTGTGGTTTTTCTGGATAAAAAGCACAATAACGTTTACATTTCTCAAACGATTTGATCTATTTGGAGTACAAAAGAAGCTCTTTCATCAGTTACTTATCGCGATAGTTAGACTTGGAAAATTATTCATTGTCATAAGGAATTGTGAAAACTCATGCTTGTCCAGCATAGATTTGGCTTATTTTTCTTGGTTAATAAATGGTCAGACATCCCTAATGTAATATAATTTAATGTACATGAAATGTGCATAAAGATTTTTTTCATTGTGGAAATGGATTTTTCTATCTTCAACCCTATCTTTTAGCTTTTCTTGTGCTCGAGGTCAGAATTCTGTTAACAAAGCTCGTAATTTTAAAAAAAAATTTAAATACAGAGAAAAATCGAAATAGTGCATCGTTAAGTACTAATAACTGATAATCATTGTACCAAAATGGAACAAAATCAGTAAATACAAATCAAATAGTGAGACACTGGCAGTCAGTCTGCTTTCTATATTTTATTAGCAATAAATGGATATAGATATAATCCAAAATGTCTGGGTTATGCATGTAACCCTGTTCCTTGAATGAGATGTTGTGTGAACTTCACGCTGTGGGAAGACCCCTCGTGCGTGACCGGCATCTGAAGCTTGTGTAACATCATGCCTATTTATAGGCCTGCCATGATCAGGTGATGTGGCAATTAAGCGCATCGCGTGATATAAAAATGGCACTTGTGAACCGCACCATCAGCCTCTTTTATCTGAAGCAAAGACACAATTCACAGGCATGCCCCAGTATGACAAAGCTATGCAACGTCTTGTTCCCTTTTCAGGGATCAGGGTTACATGTGTAACTCAGACATTCCCTTTCAAAGGGATCTCAACGTTTGTGAGCTTTACACTGTGGGAACGAGAATACCTATGCCGTCACACTGAGGGCATGGCCTGTTCAAAAGATCCGAACCCGAGGATCACTGCAACACACTTGAGCCTGGAGTGGAATGTATATCCAGGCTATAATATCGAATGAATGTGTGCGGCATAGACCACCCCGCCGCAGCACACACATCAAAGGGTAACCCCTTTGGACAAAGCCTTCAAGTAGGTGACACCCCTAGTGGAATGAGCCCTTATGCCCAGAGGTGTAGCGAGACCGCACATCTCATAAACGATAGAGATTGCTTCCACTATCCAATTAGAAATGCGCTGTTTCGACACAGCATCACCTTTACTGTCGCTACCAAAGCAGACCAGCAGCTGCTCCGTCTTATGCCACTGGCCGGAGCAGTGGACATAAGTACAGAGAGCCCTTATAGACACAGTAGGTGCAATTTCTCTTGTTCCGGTGTGAGGAAAGGAGGAGGGCAGAAAGCCTGCAACACTACCAGCTGGGCAGCAGATGTAGGCACTTTAGGAATATAATCCGGCCTAGGATATTGGAAGGCCTCGTCTAATCCAGGGGGAAAGTCAAGACAGGAATGGGCAAAAGAGAGAGCTTGTAGATCTCTTACTTGCTTGAGAGATGTCAGGGCCAGCAGAAGAGGTACCTTTAAAGTCAGAAGCTTCTCTGAGGCTGACTTTAAGAGCTCAAATGAGGTACCTGACAGACCTTCCAGGACCACAGAAAGGTTCCAGGAAGGTATGCGTGGTCTGCATATGGGCCTCAGCTGCCTGACACCATGCATAAACCTCAATGTTAGAGGATGTTGCCCTACAGAGGCTCCATCAACAGGGGCGTGGATGGCCGAAATTTCCTTGTGGATGGTGCTCTAGCGTTCAACATGGTATCTACAACCTCAGTTGCGAGAACAGAATCTATGAGCTGGTGCCTCTCAGGGGCCTGACCCACAGTTTCCATAGTTCCGGCCGAGGGGGATAAATCAGCCCTCTGGCTTGAGACAGTAGATCCCTGTGGACAAGAATTTCCCAAGGAGTGCCATTTAGCAGGGATATTATCCCTGCTACTAACAGCAGATGTAGATGGTCTTGGCGAACTCTTGAACTTGTGGGAGCAGAGTGATCGGGGAAAAGCGTACAGATGTGACCTTGACCATGTGTGCACCATGGCATCCAGCTCCAATAGTGCAGGAGGAATGAGGGCGAACCACAGCGGGCAGTGTGTTGTCTCCTCGGAGGCGAACACATCCACTTCCACCTGGCCGATCCTCCGCCATATGGTCTCCACCACTTGTGGATGGAGCCTCCAATCCCTGGGCCTCAACCCCTGCCTCAACAGGATGTCTGCCCCCACATTCCGGTTACCTGGAATGTACATCGCACTTACTGACAAAAATGTTCCCTCCACCCAGAGAAGAATTAGTTGCGCCTGGCTGAACAAGGGGCGCGGAAGTAACCCTCCCTGGTGGTTGATATTTGAGACCACCGCTGTGTTGGCTGTCACAACTGACACATGGTGACCTCTCAATTGATGAAGAAAGAAATAATTTCAGTGTTAGACATATGGCCCGCATTTCTAGGCGATTTATATGCCACTCCAGATGAGCGCTGCTCCAGAGACTGTGAGCTGGACAGCCGTATAAGACCACATCTCAGCCCCTGAAGGAAGCATCTGTCATTACCGTCTTGCAATAAGGAGATGCCCCTAGAGTGTCACCCTAGGCTAGAAATCGGGGACACCTCCAAATTCTCAGAGCATGTAGGCTTCGCCGCGTGACACTGGTTATTTTCAGAGGTTTCATTCTCGGACGAAACCCCTGACTTTTCAGCCACCACTGAAACGGTCTCATGTGCAATAGGCCCAACAGTATGATGTTGGCTGCTGCTGCCATAAGCCCCAACAGTCTCTTGTAGAGACTGGAGGGGATGCCCAGACCCAGCTTTAGCTTGCTCAATGTTGATAGGATTGACCCCACGCGTGTTGTGGATAGAAAAGGCCTCATCATAGTAGAATCCCATATAACCCCTAGAAAAGTCCTCTGCACTGGAGAAAGCATACTTTTCTTGAGGTCCAACCTGAGCCCCAAGCTCCTCATTTGGGCGAGAACAACATCTACATGTTGAATCGCCAGTTCCCTGGATCGTGCTAGAATTAACCAGTCGTCTAGGTAGTTTAGTACACAAATGCCCTGGAGTCACAAGGGAGCCATGTACTTTGTGAAGGTGCAAGGGGATAAAACTAGCCTGAAGAGAAGAACCCGATATTGGAACGCATTTCCTCCAAACACGAAACTCAGGAATTTCCTGTGACTGGGTGATATTTCTATGTGGAAATATGCATCTTTTAGATCTATTGTCACAAACCAGTCCTCGAACTGAATCTGTGGTATGATCAGTTTGAGCGTCAGCATCTTGAACCTGTATATCCGAAGAGTATGGTTACGATGATGCAGATCTAAAATTGACCGCATACTCCCATCTTTTTTGCCGCCCAGGAAATAATGGCTGTAAAAGCCTCCCTCAGGAAACGGGGTACATGTTCTATGGCCCCTTTGTCCAAGAGACATCTTACTTCCTGCACTAATGTCGGGCTCTGCTCTGTGCTGACTACTGTGGTGAGCACACCTCTGAACCGGGGGGGTCGAGTTCTGAACTGGACCCGGTAACCCTTTTCTACAGTAGACAGAACCCATGGAGACACATTTGGCAGTAGTTTCCATGCTGTCAGATGGTCTTTCTCTGAGATGGTCATTCTCAGATCAGGCCTATTAGCAGGCTGCGACTGTGGCTGCCGGTCCCCCTGGCTCTCCACAGGGGGAGGCGGTCCGCCACACTCGCTTTCTGTGCCTCCCTCGCACTAGCGCTGGCCCAGACTCCACATGTGGATTTCATCATGCACTTCTGGAAAAAAGGGGAGTTTTCTGCAGTGTGAGGGAGATTTATTTTCACTGGGGAGTAAGTAACTCATCCAGCCTGCTACAAGCCACTTTCTCTTTCTCAGATTTAGTTTTTCAACTGCCCTAGTAATCACTTCAAGCAGCTCTTTATATGCTTGAGAGCTGCTCCTTAGAGTCAGCGAGCTGCAAGTGGAGCTGCCTGATTATAAGGTGTTCACAATGCATGCAGTCGGACCCCTCAAGGGCTGCCCTGGCGTGCTCCAACCCTAGACACTTCACACAGAAATATTTTGAATACCCTTCGTCGGCATAGATGTGGGTTAATAATTTGGCGTATGTAACAAATGTGTCTCCGCTGGTCGTAGTAGTGATGCAGTAAATCTACAGTTTGCTGGAGAAACGTCAATAAACTGAAAATCTTGAGCAGCACAAACACAGTCCTGTAGTCCACCATCGTAATTTTGAATGTTGTTGCATGCCTATAGACTGAACACATAATACGCGTGCGCATGACATCATCATTTTCACAAATTCTGATTTTTGTAAATTTACACGGAGACGATAATAGCACTTTGAAACCTGTTTTGAAAAGTTTGTGTTTTCAGACCTCTAAACACTGTTGTCGTGTAAATGAACAGCCAAACTGCATAAAAAGTTTTTCGTTTTTAGTTGAAAACGTTGCCATGTAAACAGCCCCTATATTTGAAGCAGGTTTCAATAAATATTAACACATAATGTGCTTTGATTACTATGTTAAGTACATTTACAGTAGCATTTTTTCTGGGGAGTGATAGGGAGACAACATCAATCAGTTTCTCTGTGTTCACTTTTGGAGGAAACAGGGATTGCTCCCATAACGTAGAATACATTTACAGTATGTATGCATTCATATTTTTCTCTTGCTTCTATGGTCATAATTGCTAACATCCTAATGTTATCTCATGTTAAGACATTCACATAAGCATGCACAACAAGTGAATATCAATGAGTGCAAGTAACTGCTCAATTTTATCCAAGAAAGAAGTTTGGTCAATATTGCAAAATAAACAAGGCAAACAATTGCATTCAGCAAAACATTTTATTATATAATATATCCAGGGAGAAGGTAGATAAGTTTTCCCTTGAATGGGCAGTCTACATAGAAACTCATTACACCTCCTACAGGGAGAGAAAGATGAGTGAAAGCAGGCCACTTTTATGCAATTCCTGGAAAGTGATTAAGCTGAAATTAATGAGTGAAATTGATAAATAAAACAATGTGCTCCTATAAAAAAAAAATACTGTATCTCTTAGTAAATAAATAAATAAAATTAATAAATTTATAAATTATTTTTTGCCCCTGAATGTTCAATGTTTGAGGGTGGGATGGGGTAGTGGAGTGTTTAGAAATGTTTATAAATATTATTGTGTGTATGACTATGTTCTTTCGATGCCAAAAAACAATAAATATAATGTTAATGTTATAAAAAATAATAATAAAAATAATAACTTTTATAGATCAAGGTCTTACAATGATTGGCTGTGCAGCATTTGGATGCAAAAAAAGAAAAAAAGAAAAAAAGCTGTTTCTTGCCTACTGAGAATTCGGACATACTACCCCTCTGGCATACTGCTTTTCGCCCACTGTGTAGTAGGGTAGTACGTGATTTCAGAAGTAGGACATCAGGATGGATCAGGCCAGTCCAGATTGTATTTTTCAATTTGACACATGCTATATAGTGTAAATTTAACAAGTTTTTTTTTTTTTTTTTAGAATAAATAATTAAATGTACTCCATATTCACCTTTCTAGGTAAAATATACATACTAAAGTTGCAAAAGGTGCACCTTTGAGGGTACCACTCCAGCAACAAAGAAAGCTTCAGTTTAGTGCCCTTTTTCGGAGAGTGCGTACCGAAGCAAAGCAATTTTTGAGTTGAGTCTTAGTTGTCTATTGATTTATTAATTTGATTGATTTGTTGTTTTTTTAAATGTTTATTTCCATATAAATAATGTCACCCCTCTGTGCATCAGAATATCTATTAAAAGGTGTTATTATGTCCAAAAGAAAATTAAGTGTTTATTATGAATATCAGTCCCAAAACGTACATGGCATGCTTCAGTTTTCCATTTAATTGGTCAGTGTGTCCAACCTTTCATTTGTTCATCTTCAGAAAGCACTTTATCCTGGTCAGGGTTGCATTGGAGCTGGAGTCTATTCCAGGAACACCATGTGTGAGTCGGGAGTACACTCTAGATGGGATGCCAGGCTATCACAGGGCACCATGCACACACACAAACATTCACAACTAGGAGCAATTTAGAGTCACCAATCCACTTACTGGTATGTCTTTGAGAGGTGGGAAGAAACCAGAGCCCCCTGGAGGAAGCTCATGTGGACACAGAGAGAACATGAGAAACTCTGCACAGACAGTAACCTGAATTCAGGAACCCTGCAAATGTAGCAGCAATTCCACCTTAATTAATGTATTGATTATAGTAAAATAATTGTTTCTTACTAAGCTCAAAGTACCTAAAAGCACTCAAAGCTATGCTGAAACTTCACCAACCCTTGCACACATGTCCAACAATAGTTCTAAGAGCAAATAAAGTCTAGTTAGTGAATGTACAATATAGTGGGTAAACATTCAAGCCAAATGAAATGGCATGACTCAATTGATAATCCCACATACTCACCTGCACATACACACACTCATGCCCCCCCCCCACACACACAGACACAAAAAGCCCACATATATATAATAGTGGCGCCCTCTTTTGATCATGTGAATTAACCAAACAGACTTAATCTGACATTAAAATAATTCATAATAGCATTCAGATTTTTAAAGCATTTATCATTTCTACTTCTTGAAACATTGTGACATTTAATTATGCTATTACAGCTTTTAACAATGCACTACAGGTTTTCCATGAAGCAGGACATTTTGGACTCCATCCATAACTCCACTCCAGACATTTTCCAGTCTGCATTTACACTGTCATGCCTGTTGCCCACACCATGAAAGTCTTGAAAGTCTTGTCTATTTTGTAGGGTATTGAGCAAATGGTGCTTCCTCGTTCACCTTGTTCTGATGGGCGTGAAAAAGAGAATTAATGAAAGAATATATAAAAGCAGTTTGCTCATCTGTTAGTAATCAATGACAATGGAAAGTCATAACATGACACTAAAGAGTGTAAGCAGTTAGAACCTCACCATAGGTAACTCATCAAGCCTTTCAAATTGCGAGGTTTTTCTGCAGTGTATCAGCTTAGCGATCACAACCACAATCACCAAAGCCAAAGTGATGAAGAAAATGCACAAGATAGCCACAAGGCCTGGGTTCCTTGCCAAGCTGTCTTCTCTGTTATTACTTGAAGCTATATAAAATATAAAGTTCATGATTATGTACTGTAGCAACAATAGTCAATATGTTTTACTATCAAACCTGCATAAATACACTACCTGAACTTGGGGCTGGTTTCACTTTTCCTGTTGAAGCAGCTGTCTTATCGAGTTCTTCAGTAGTGAGTTTGGTGGTCCTTAAAGCAGTGGTTCCACTGCTGTTACTGACAACTATAGCCGTTTTGTTTTGATCAGTGGTGGTGGTCCTTGACAAGCTGTCTTCTCCGTCATTACTTGAAGCTATATAAAATATAAAGTTCATGATTATGTATTGTAGCAACAATAGTCAATATGTTTTACTATCAAACCTGCTTAAATATACTACCTGAACTTGGGGTTGTGTTCAATTTTCCTGTCGAAGCAGCTGTCTTATCGGGTTCTTCAGTAGTGAGTTTGGTGGTCCTTAAAGCAGTGGTTCCACTGCTGTTACTGACAACTATAGCCGTTTTGTTTTGGTCAGTGGTGGTGATCTTGCCATGTGACAGTGTGTGTGACTGTGAAGATGTGGTTGTTAGATGGATACTTGTTTGAGGAGCAGGAGTGGACAAAGATGCTGTGCTTGATGGATGGTGCGTTTCAGTGGTGGCATCTCTTCTAACTGTTGTTGTTGTTGTTGTTGTTGTTGTTGGTAGAGCAGTCATACCTGTACCTGTGAGACATTGTTCAGCATTATCTTGAGCAGAAATTAGTGTTGATGATGCAACAGTTATTGCTTGTGAGTAATGTTTAAACATGATAATTTTATACCACAGTGTTGTTGAATTCTCATATTTGATAGTCAGAAGGTGTTCATTTATTTCCTATAATGGCACAATAGTGCCAGCTTTTGGGTTTATATTAATGTGTTCATTGTAACAAATCATCATTTCTACAGTAATAGCTCATTCACTGTATGACAAATGTTCCACATAAACTAAGACTGAATAATAACTGATTTAAAAATGGTGCTGTAATTTATAACAAAGAAAAATTTATAATCGTTCACATGGTGAAGCTTTCTGCTAAGGAAGTGTTTATTTAACAAGTATGGAAAGAGTCCCCAGCATCAGTGCGTTTTCTGTTCTTTCCTTTTCTTGTTAACATGCCAAGCTTTGTCTTTTTGTTGTCTTATTAACATGAAGAGAGAGAAATTTTGGAGGTTGGTGACGGGTGACTTTTTATAGTTACTCTAAAGTAAGTGACTGCAAAAACTAACTTATCTTGTGGGCGTTCCACAACATTAAACATTAAACCTGTAGTGCACCCTTTTATAACAGCCCACCCTGTTCTGTTTTATTCCTTATTCCTTACCTACATTTCCCTTGTACAGCAGCATGCCACAATATGCCATTTGCTTCCAACAAGGAAAGTTACAAGGAAAGGAAGTTTAAATATTGACAATCCAACATGATAGCAAAGTTTTTTAATGTGGAAAGTACTCTTAAACCTACAACCAATTTAGTTCAATCTAAATTGTGAAATACTGACAAATTAACCATACTGTAAAACCGGATAAGTTCATTTAACTCAAAAAATTTGAGGAAACTAATTACCTCAAAAATTTTAAGTTGATAAATCTATTTCTTTAAGCCAAATACACTTAAATATAACAACAATTTAACTCAAACTTGTTATATTTAAGTGTATTTGGATTAAAGAAATTGATTTATCAACTTAAAATTTTTGAGGTAATTAGTTTCCTCAAATTTTTTGAGTTAAATGATCTTATCTGGTTTTACAGTGCGGTTTGACAGTGTATATAAAATTTACATTTCCACATTTTTACACTGAAGATTTGTTTCCATTCAGGCATGAGGTAGTTTGTGAAATTCCAAAGCAGTATAACAGTCCCATGAACTGATGAAAATTACTCAGCAGGCTTACCTTGTAATATGCTGAAAACAATGATTAAAACTGAAATAACTTGTAGCACTTTAGCCATGTTGTTAAGCAAACTCAGTCGATATAGAGCAGCAGCAATGAAACAGCTTGTTGGCTGAAACCACACTCTTAACAGGATGTGGCTATATAGCAGAGGTGTGGTTTCTTCACCAGGGGCATATCAGTAATATCTCACTCTGTTTATTCACTGTTTGCATTGGTACACTTTATATTGTTAGAGGGATTAAGTTGTTATCCGTCATGCTAGGCTAGTCTTGGTGTACATGAGTTTAAAAAAAAAAGAAAGAAAAGAAGCAGTGGACATAATTTTAGGAAGCAACTGACAAATCTAATCAAACCTGATTTATATAACAGAGTTTTTAAAAGCAGTAAATGAATAATTAGTTGGACCTCTGTTTTCAAGTGTAACCAAAACCGTCACTGATGATCAACATAAAAAAAACTGCATAAAATACAGCTGTACAATGTACAAATACCAACGTGAAAAAGTCTTCTACAGTTAAAAAAAATACATACTTCTACATTAGTTCAAAAGCAGTACAGCAGTCACACCAAATGATGAAAAATACTCAACAGGCTTACCTTGTAATATGCTGAAAGCAGTGATTAAGACTGTAAGGGTACGGAACATTTTAGCCATGTTGTTGCAGCTGCAGCAGTGAAACAGCACATCAGCAGGACAGCAAGCACACTCTTAACAGGATGTGGACATTAGCAGAGGTGTGCGCAGAGCAAATTTGCACACACTGAATGAAAATAACTGATCACATTTAAAAAAAAATCTATTTAAATATGCTAAACAGCGAGCCTATCTCACCCAGGAATCATACCATGTGCTCCACGTGTCCTTCCATATGATACAGGATAGTGACTCTCATAGCTCATTAGACTGTTCTGGGATATGTTTTTTATCTGTTGGATAATTGGTTGAAATCATTTTAAAAAAATACGCTTTTCCTGCAGTCTAGAGCAATATTATAATTAACAAATGATCATGTCACTCTAGACAACATTAAAATGAGTAGTGAGTATAATTCATTATTTATTATTGATTGTTTAATTATTCATTTAAATGTTTTGTTTTAAAATGAATTTAACTTTATTATTATGCCAAGTATTTTTTGGAAATAAATGCAAGATCCAAAATCGCATTTACATTCAGAGATTTATTTGTTCAAATACATTAACCATGACACAGATCTGTAAAACCTCTGGTAAAGCTCAGCTTAACCTCTGTAATAAAAGTTCATAAAAAAAATCAATACAGTTTCCTTGTAAACGAACAGTATCCTATTACATGTAAACACATTCAACTTATGTGTTTCCATCGCTGGTTCGATGAACTACAGTAACCTGCCCTATTAGCATTTTCAAGAATTTCTCTCATCATTGAACAGTATCCTACAACCTCATTAGACTGTTTTTGGATATATTTTTTTTTTTATCTGTTTCAATTGGTTAAAATAATTTAAAAATGTATGTGTTGCTTATGGGGTTTAAAAAGCTTTCAGTGGAAACAATGTGCTGTACAATGTTAAATGTTCAGACCAAAGCTCCATGCACATTTCCTAGCTGGTAAATTGGAACTACTCCATGGTCTCATCTCTCTACTGATTTTCTTACAGTTTACTAACCTCCAAAAGGTCACTATGTCATTGTGATGGGTGTGAACCATGTTTCTAAAGAATGTGGATGAATCTAATGGTTTCCCTTTCTCTGTACTCAGATATTCCACCTTATAGAGTATGGACGGTGTTAACTGAATGTATTTATGCATAGAATTCCCTACAAGAATCACTCAGTTTCAACATAAGACTTTAAAAATTACCTAACTGAAACACTTAATTGGCAGAGAAATTATATGGAAATTAGTTTTTGCATCTTTAATTTTTGTCAACCTGCCATTAGGTCTTTATATAAACGTTCAGTCATGTAACCTGGTCATGATGGGTAGGCTGATAAAATCCTCACATCTTAATTCAAATCAAGTACTCACAAGTGTATATTTAAAAAATAGAATTTTAAGTACAACAAAAAACAAGTAAGGCTTTACACTTATCACCAGTAAGGGCGAGTAATGTAGCTGAGCTTATTTGTTCAAATACATTTACAATGACACAGATCTGATCTCTGGTAAAGCTCAGCTTTAACCTCCGTGAAATAAAGGTTCTTTAAGTTGTAAAAACAAAACCCTATGACCTACTTCAAATTTTAGAGTTGTCAAGAGTTTTCTTTAAAACAAACAAACAAACAAACAAACAAGCAAAGAGCAAAAGGATCCTAGTAGCTGGTCAAATGTATCCTACTAATTTCACATTCTCACTTCTGTACCTGATTCCATAGTGTAGAGGTTATCATATCTGCTTTACATGCAAAAGGTTCTGGGTTTAAAACCCAGTGTAACTATGCATTTTTCAAGTGCAACATAAACCAAGCAAGGTTGTGTTTTTATTGCCAGTAACGGTGAGTAACTAAACCTGTGGGTTTTTCACAAATTTTCGTCATTAATGAACAGTACAAACATCCCAACCTGCAAAAACTCATTTCAGGGAGGTGGCTTCACTGGTTACAGATGCCATCCCCCCCAAACACACACAGCCACTGAACATGTATGAACAAGAACATGACATAAAAACATTAAAAGCACAAGATGTATCCTTATTATATTGTCTTATCTCGTAATAGGTTACATACATACTTTGTTTTTGTGATTTCACCTAATCCAAGTCTGGTATATGCAGAAAATGTGACATGTAAAATATAAAATATGTACTTACACTGTTTCGTATTATATTATGCTATATTATATTACTGTATTATTCAACTCATGGAGTCATTTTTTTAATTCAATAACTACTTTACACATGTCTACAGGGAGTTTGGCCTTTTCACTTCAATTCAATAAAATTTTATTTGTGTAGCGCTTTTAACAATGGATATTGTCTCAAAGCAGCTTTACAGGAACATATAAACACAGGATACAGATTTAAGTGTGTGCATTTATCCCCAATGAGCAAGCTGGTGGTGACGGTGGTGAGGGAAAAACTCCCTAAGATGACATAAGGAAGAAACCTTGAGAGGAACCAGACTCAGAAGGGAACCCGTCCTCATCTGGGTAACAACAGATAGTGTGAAA
>JANDJT010000002.1:21376029-21399240 GCA_024331685.1 Stegophilus panzeri | reverse complement strand
CCACAATACTATATGTAGGGATGCACTGATACCATTTATTCAGACTATGAGTACATGTATTTTGGTACTCTTTGATATTGATGCCTATTTAATATTAAGCAACTGGAGGAACATGTAACATTTTATTTAGCTTTAGTTATGTTGGTTGCTGTGATATGCTGCTAGCAATGAGCTCTTCGTGCTGAATTTTATATTCACGATATCATGGTGTTTAAACAGTCTCTTTAATAGAAATTGTGAGTATCAGTGAGTGTGGTCATTAAAAATAAGCATGAGGTTCTGTGAATTACATGAAGTTGTGAACAAAGTGTAAACACTGGCAAAAGGACTGGTGTGTGTCTCAGTGCTCGCAGAATCATGAAGTATGTTCAGATTGCTGTTATTCATACTAACACATGGTATTGATTGGTATCAGAGCATTTTTTTAACATTACCTGATAGCAGAATCAGTATAAGTGTATTCCTATTAATAAACTCTGCTTATTTCCTTGACTGAGAATGAAACCCTGACTACAGAATAAATATGGTTATGTTAAAGTACATTCATAACATTATAGCATTAATAAAGTACATATATAATATTATAGAAAGATTTTGCACAAAGCCTGGTCCATACATATGAAATACCATGCTCCAATAAGTAGTGAGGCAACAAGCTGGTCTATCAAGACTTTCTTGGCAACAATCTTTACGATTTTTCCCGAATAAACCCTGTCCAACCACTGATACCAGTAGTGCAGAAACGGTCCCATGATACATCCAACTGCAAACATGCGCCCTGGAGAACAGAGAAAGGTTTGATCATAGGCTAAAACCAGAGTTTTCATTCAAATACAAATATAATTTAAAACTGAGTACACTAAAGAAGTCACTGTTTTTTAATTGTTAAAACAAATAGCTTGGACTTGTAACTCCAAAAAAAAGTGTATAATTGTATATATGGTAAGTTTTCTGTACAAAATGTTTTATTTAACATTTATAGAAGGAGTCTTGGATGTCAGTGTTTAGTAACGGTTAGTACATTTTCTGCCACAGGAAAGTCAAAAAAAAAAAAAAAAAAAATCCTGCATTTTTCACATGTAAATGTGTTTGATATGCAAAAGATCAGGAAAGTTAATTGAAAATGCAAATCAAATATGTTTTTTGGTGACTTTATGTCCCTGAGAACAGCACCAGTGTTGCCAACTTGGTGACATGTCTTGACACTTGTTAATGAATGGTTCATATTGCAAACTCTTCTGTGAACTTTGATAAATATTTCAAAATAAAAGTGTTTTAAAAGTTTTTTTTTATGGGTAAAACAATATGAAGGTAATGTCTGTGTGATAATTAAAGATATTCAGTGTAACCAAACACAGTTTTCTTAGGCAGAAATATTTTACCCCAACAAAAAAAGCTTTGATTTTTCATGACTGAATGGCTCATTTTGCAGAAAGGGAACCAGTTTTCAGTCATCAGGATTTTAAAATAAATGTCTTTCAAAGGTTTTCATGGAGCATTTAATTAAGGCAAACACAGGTACAGGATGAGTCATCAAACTATAAAACTAATGTGAATATCTCCAAAACTATTTTCTTTTACTGTATACTGTTATATTGGTATCCTAAATCCTCAGAGACAGATAAACAAAAAGAGCTCTGAAACACCTATTTTGATTTGAAGAGCACTTTCACCATTAATTAAATAATGCACTAATAAATTTGTGAAAATTGGTTGTATAATTTACATGTTACGCACTAAGCTTCATAGATTAGCAAAGTAAGCTAACTGTGTTAGCTACATACACTCAACAGAGGTAACTTTAAAGCTTAAATTTTCTTCATAATGTCTCATTTAATGATGAGGTTATATATGACAGGATTAAAATACATACATCTTACATACATCTGCATTAGACAGTACATGGGAACTATTCCCAGATAGGAGCTAAGGTAGGGAGAGGAGAAATGAAGGAATGTCAGACCACATTTGAGTACACATTTTGCATAGCATTTAGAAAAACTCAATCCAACAGTCATTCTCACGCTGTCGCTAAAATTATGGCACCGTTTCATGCATGTACATAGAAAATGAACACTTGCCTCGCTTGCTAGAATGAAAGTAGGGTCCCGGAAACAGGTTTGTGACAGAGTTAGTATCACCATAGTATAATGTAGTTTGGGGGAAAAACAACAACAACACAAAAAAACTATTATATATTATATTACACTCATGTTTAATAGGTCTTTCTTCAAGACCTTTCAAACTTCATAAATGTGTTTGTGTCTAATAAAATGTTAGTTAACTTGTTTCTGGAGTGTTTTAGAAAGCTGTACATCTGTGTGAACTACAGCATTCCCCATAGTGTGAATGGCTGTTCAATATTCCCTCTTCCTTGGTCCACAAAATTCTTAAAATGTTGAGTTGACTTTTTGTTGTGTTGCTCTTGTAACATTATTGTTACACATCAAAACCAATCCCTGAGAAGCATTTTTCCCCTATTTGCTTGTAAAAATAACAAGTATGCATTTGTGTAGCCTACATACACTATATGGCCAAAGGTTTGTGAACATCTGACCATGATTTCCATATGTGCATTTTCTCCAACACCATTGCCACAAACTTGGAAACGCACAATTGTCTAGAATGTCTTTGTATGCTTTCACTTTAAGATTTCCCTTCCCTGGAACTAAGAGGATCAAACCTGTTCCAACATGACAGTGCACCTGTGCACAAAGCAAGGTCCAGGAAGACATGGATTGCCAAGGTTAGTGTTGAAGAACACACACTGCATGCCAGGCTTTCTGATCCAACATCTGTGCATGACCTCACTAAAACTCTTATGTCTGAAAGGACACAAATCTCCACTGACCTGTTCCAAAATCTATTTGCAAGCCTTCCCTGAAGAGTGGAGGCTTTTATAGCAGCAAAGATGGGAGCAACTCCATATTAATATCCATGGTTTTAGAATGAGATATTCAAGATTGTGTATGTTGGTCAGGTGTCCACAAACTGTTGACTGTATCGTATATTACACAATTTCTGTTTCTTTATCCTATGGTGCTCTGCATTGCTAGTGGCCAAAAGTTACATCAGCATCTGGTGGAAGGACACTATAGAAAGAAACTGATTGGAACCAGCTACTCTCACTGACAATTAAGATGAGGGTCAGCTGAGACTTGTGATGTTTATTAACCTGCTGGCTTGCATCACTCTGGGCATCACAATGATCATGGAAAATTTGAAATGGGATAGGTGTCATGTATCAGAGACGGAACTCTTTTAACTACAGTTCCCAGCAGCCACTGCATCTTAGTCAGATGACCACCTGCACCTGAATCATGTTTCTGTTAACGAGCACTCATGTATATAGCCACTGTTTGCACTGCATTCCTTGTCTTAGGTTTGTCTTTCTTTACCTTTGTCTCTGTTGCCTTGTTTTGTTCTTTGGTTTATGTTTAGTCTTTGCCACAGTGTTGTTTTGTTCTTTATTAAATTGTTGAAATTCTGCACTTGCATCCATCTCAACTTCCAATCGTGACAATAGGCTCCAGATTCAGCACAACCCTGACCAAGGTTAAAGCGATTACAGAATATAAATGAATGAATGTTACAGTGTAAGTAGTACACTAATACGAGGTACCACATATAATTTACATTTGGCACATAACTTTAGTGTTTGATTTGAGATGATACCATCGGTGCATGGTGGCTTAGTGGTTAGCATGTTTGCCTCACACCTCTAGGGTTGGGGGCTTGATTCCCACTGGGGCCCTGTGTGTGTGCGGAGTTTGCATGCTGTGGGGGTTTCCTCCGGGTACTCCGGTTTCCTCCCCCAGTCCAAAGACATGTATGGTAGGCTGATTGGTGTGTCCATATTGTATGAATGGGTGTGTGATTGTGTATGTGATTGCGATGGATTGGCACCTTGTCTAGGGTGTACCCCGCCTTGTGCCCAATGCTCCCTGGGATAGGCTCCAAGTTTCCCCGTGACCCTGAAAAGGATAAAGCGGTATTCAAGATGGATGGATGGATGATACCATCCTAAAACAATACAATAACTAGATTGAGTATGTAGTGTACAAATGTATTTGCATACTAGGCTAGAATTAAGTATTCTTTTAAGTATTCAGGGTGCAAAACATACAGCCAGTCTGATGGTTTAGTCATTTCTGATGGTTTGGTCATTGGTTATGGTCATTTCTTGGCATTATTTGTCACCATTTCCCCAGTCTCAGTAGCACATACATGTTAATATATACATACAGACTAACATTGTGCAACACATCTGTCAAAAAAACAAAACAAAAAAAAATTATGGTGGATTCTGAATACTGAGTTTTTCATGAGAAATGGTCAACAGAAACGTATTTGATTAATTTGCTCCCAGCAATTAGCTGTGCCCAAAGAATTTAATACTTCACAGCACCCATCATGGTAAAAGGTACTACCAGTGAACTGGACAGCAACACTCCCCAATGCCCCTTCACCCCAGAGCACTCTTGACCATTCTCATAAAATGTGAGCCAAATTCGCTTTCATGCAGTTGAATTGCCCAGTGTGTAGCTACAAGCTCATAAGTGCTCATTACAAAGAAAAACTGGACAGTGAAGCCACTCGTGACCATTCTCATGAATCAGTAAGAGCTGAAATTTGCAGTTAAACTTGGCTTTCAAACAGTTAAATGGCAGAGTGTGCTTGAAAATTATATCATTGCTAATACTAACTCTAATTGAGGCACCATAGGTTCTGGAGGTGAAGCTTTATGGTCAGGAATGGGACGCAGGTTCAAGAAATAAAAACACCATACAAATATTATTTGCCTATTTAATCTTTAGAGACATGAGCTTGACCAATTTTGACAAATCCTGCCTGATGCATTTTTAAGAGTTAACATTTGTGTGACTGAAATATAAACTGTAATGGTCCAGTCTAACAACAATCTAGGAACATTTTAGCTAATAAAAGTATTCACTTGAAGTGATCACATTTGTATGACAATTGGTTTCAATATAAAGAATGGCATAAAAACAGTGCATTTTGTTCTGTATATATATATAAATTTTTACAAAAGTAATTATAAGTAAGCTTTTGATTACTGTAATTATATTTGTTATAATTATTATAATCTTCTCTATAAGAGGACTTGTGTAATTGGTTTAGTATAGAATTATTTCTATGAAGC
Source organism: Stegophilus panzeri (assembly GCA_024331685.1). Taxonomy (NCBI): domain Eukaryota; kingdom Metazoa; phylum Chordata; class Actinopteri; order Siluriformes; family Trichomycteridae; genus Stegophilus; species Stegophilus panzeri. The sequence goes on along the minus strand of JANDJT010000002.1, from coordinate 21,394,076 downwards.
AAAACCAGGCCTCTATAGAGTTCACTCCTTTTTAATGTATTGTGCTTATGCGGGTATTAGTTGCATTTGTACTATGTTATGTTTCAGTAAAATATTGTGATGGATCAGAAAGTAATAGGAAGTGTTGTGTTAAGTTATTTTAAGCTATAACACTTCTAATATGAAGTAAAAAAAATTAAAAAGCACATAACTCACATCTTACATGTAAAGATTAACCTAGGTTTCTTTTATCTAGGCTTAGAAGGAGAAACCAACTGCATTGGTACACATTAAAAAAAGCTGTAACAAAAGCTTTGCTCCAGTTTCATCAGAGCTCCAGTGCAGGTAGGTGGCTTGATTCCCTTTAAGGAGAAAAATAATTTTTAAAAAAAGTCAGTGACGACTCCATTTAAATTTCCACATTATTTCCCATATGAAGCAAGAAATTTTTTGACTTACTTTATACAACTTGCAGATGAGGTTAAAGAGAGTAGACATTGCCTTATCTTCCCAGTCATCCCTGTATAGCTGAAATGTTTTTTTAAACAAGTCAGTGGTTACAGATTTTTTTTCTTTCTTTTTAATTTTTTTTTTATATATATAAAATTGGTCTACATGGTCATTATGATTTGTTATAAATATACTGTAAATACATAGTAAATGCATGAATGGTGCCATATTGTGGTGTACTGTTCAAATGGCATCAGTTAAATCAATAGTTTTCCATCATGTTTTATATCTCTTACCCCATTGAATGTAACCCATGGGACATGGGTGTGTTGTGGTCTGAGAGCCTGAGTCTTCAGGGCGTTCTCATGCATGAGACGATGTCCGATACTTCCTCTCATACATGATTCTACAGTCTCCCATTCCACTGACGGGGCATACAACTGCAGACACTAGAGAAAAATTACAGCCATTTAGGTTGATACATCATTTTTGAGCTGCTTTGTATGTTATTATGCATAATGAATGACATATAATGAAATATTTTTTTTAATGCACAGGCTGAGCTGCATTTATCACATCCGATGAAGACTCCATGCAGTAAATAACTGGAAACGCTGCATGGCCAGTGACATTCAGAATGCAAGCCTGTTTTGACAAGATGATAAGCATCTTAATGTCATGACATGCAATTGTTATCTAATGAAAACTTGTTGCATGATTACATCAATCATGTTAACTTGGCATTCCATCTAGCCCTGCTGGCATGAAAACAAATTCTGTTCAGGAAGTTCCTAAAATCAAACAATTCAGCAGGCATTGAGAAACAAAAGGAGCATAATACAGCAAGACCTGGGAATTATACGGTTCTATAGAAGGTTCTATGTGACAATTATGTGATTTTAAGATATTGAGTGATAAAGTGTTGAAAGGCAAAAAAAAGTCTCAACATAAAAAGTGAAAATGAAGTGAAAGTTGTGTGGCTAAGGCTGCAACATTTTCAGGTAGGCATACCAGCTCTGGGATGTCTGCCAGATGCACATGCTCTGCCCTAAAAGCTTACATACCCATTGTAGACACTCCTGTAGGCTATATTAGCCTAATTCTGACTGAACAAACTACAGTTCGCCCTATTAATCATTCTGATGGGTCATCCGTGGAGCTTCACTTCGGACTCAACCTGTGCTTCCAAATTAACAGGTCACTGTGGTACAGCAAACCACAAATTTTGAAATTACACGTCTGGCCCCTGAGAGTGACCCCAGAAAATTGCAATATTCACAAAAAGCCAGACAGACTCTGTGATCTGGTTGTTTGAAAGCAAATGGAAAGTTCTCACCATGGTGTAAAACACTAGACATCAAATCTGTATCTTGCATCATGACCTTGTGTTTTGCAGGAACCTGTTTTTATTTTTATTTTGATGAGAAACAGCTAGAAGCTGGAGAGTTGAAATATTTCTGTCTAAGGTATTGGTGCTGCAGAATATTATTAACCAATCAATCTGCCTTTGCAGATGAGAATGTGCCCAGGCCAGCCTGTGTCCAGTGAGGCTGTTTTAATTCTTTCTTATTTATACCATAATACAATAATACAGAATTTCACAGAGTTTTTTTGTGATTGTTGTGGCAAAAAAAATTATTGATTTTGCTGTGGCTTTTTTTTTTTTAAATTTGCGATTTTGCTGTTTTTGTGCTTTTTTGCAGAAAACTACTTGAATTGGTGAAATTGCGATTGCATGAAATTGTTGTGTTTCACAGTGATGTTTGTTGATAAATGAGACCTTTAAGCTGTACTCAAGTTCTAGGCACATGAACTGAAGAGGGTTTTGGCTGAATGTGCGTTGTGATGACGTCACATGACGTCTGAATTCTGACATCCTGATATTTCAACATCAAAAAATCAAAACAACAAACAGTTTAGCTACATTTTTTAAGTAAAACATTTCATAAAGTTAGTTTAAAGAAACACCTTTAGAAGATTATGTATTATATTATACTTTTGCATTGTCATAGGGCACTAGATGTACCCTCATGATATCTCTGAACATTGTCCAGGTAGGGAAAAGTTGACCAGTCAGGAAAGTTCTACAACTTGGACAGAGGCTTTCATAGTACACAGATACCTCTACAGGAGGGGCAGATGGAACAGGCCTGGTGGCATTTAGCTCCATACACTGTTTCTGAACCTTTAAATCAATAAATACAGTAAGTGTGACACATTAAGAACATAGTGAAGTTTAGCTGCATAACTCTCGTGGCCTGCTGGAATTTACAATTTAGATTTCTTTATTAACCAAATTACATAAGAGACCACATGTATGTAGACAATGTTAATTGTGTAGAAGTGTATACAATGTTTGCTTAACCTCATTTAGCCCGAAAACTGATCCTGGTATTATAATGTTTGCCAGGATATACTGAGGATTTGTGGAATTACTGCCTCCCTCTTTACACACAGTTTGGTTCAAACCTTTATAAGGGTTAGAATTTATAACTGATGTGCATATGCTCTGAGTTCTCGCTGATTTAGAGGTCAGCACATGCTTCTGTGAAATTAGAAGCTGCTTGTTTTCCATTTCAAAAGTATGACACTAATTTACAAGCACAAAGGGGTTTTTGAAAAGGAGCTGGGAGCAGACGGTTGTACTCTTATAGGGCAGTGTAAGATCAGTGTAAGATGCCTATGGAATATTATTATAAATAAAACATCTCCATTTCCATCTCCTGTAAGAATACAGGTTATTTAGTATAGTAGAGTTTTATAGGAGTAGTAAATACAGTTAAAATCTGATATATTCACACTGAGGAATGTTTAATAGTTTATAACTTACCCCACATTCCACTGCGATTTCCAAACTGCTAACCCACAGGAATGGGAGTCAGTCTGACATTTCTCAAAAATAAAGAATCAAAAAAGAAATGCATAGATCAATAACCAGTTCATCTTTGTTTCTGGGTGCATTCAGAAGTTCTCTCGACTATGTCTTGTGATGAACACGCATGACTTCGATGAATGTTGTGCTTTGGAACTCCTCCCTTTGATGAAAGTCTGTAGAGAGCCACAGCTGAGCAAGACAACAACAGCACGGTGAAAATGACAAAGAAACATAAGCACTGGGCATCAGAAAACAAACCCAGTAACCAACAGGAATTCCTTTTTGGTTCTCATAATCTGATTTAGAAATGGACATTATGTTGCAAATTTTTTTTTTTTGGGGAAAAAAAAAGGTACCACGGTTTTTGGTGCCAGGGCTTGTTTGAGTATTTCAGATACTACTGATCTCCTGGTATTTTCATGCAGGATGGGCTACAACAGTAGAAACACATGTCGGGTTCCACTTCTTTCAGCTATGAACAGGAATATGAGGCTACAGCAGGTACAGGCTCACCCAAACTGAACAGTTGAAGATTGAAGTAAGATCAGGCAATGTTTTTTCAATCTTCAACTGTCCAGCCAATCAACACCTGAAATACTTGAGAATATTAAATGAAACATTGAAATGAAATGTTATTAATTTATTTTCATTTATATTCATTATTTTCTCATTTTATATTCTCAGGTATACACTATATACTCACACACAAACAGGTGACAAATTAAAGGGGAAAAATCCCATAAGATGTCTCAGTGAGGTGTTGGGCAACCACAAGCTGTCGCAACAGCTTCAGATCTCTTCTTAATGTATTTCCCTATTCCCGGTGTTTTGATGATATGTATACTATACGTTAGGTGGCTGTGGCTCAGGTGGTAGAGCGAGGTGTCCACTAATCGTAGGGTTGGTGGTTCGATTCCCAGCCCACATGACTCCACATGCCGAAGTGTCCTTGGATAAGACACTGAACCCCAAGTTGCTCCCGATGGCAAGTTAGTGCCTTGCATGGCAGCTCTGCTACTGTGAGTGTGTGTGTGAATGGGTGAATGAGACACAATGTAAAGCACTTTATAGAACGGTTAAGGTTAAAAAAGTGCTATAAAAGTACAGACCATTTACCATATAATTAGGTCATTGGCTTGTCAAGTCCTGACACTGTACTTGTATGTACAATATTAAGAAAACAGTTGATAAAAATCAATATCATTATTATCTCCCAGCAAGAAATTATAAAATGCCTGCTGGGAAATGAAAAGTATGATCATGAGTCTTTACTGGTCACATATACACTATAGCACAGTGAAATTATTTTCTTCACATACCCCTGCGTGCCAGGAAGCTGGGGTCAGAGATGAGATAGTGCCCCTGGGGCAAAGAGGGTCAAAGGTCTTGCTCAAGGGCCCAACAGTGGCAGCTTGGCAGCACTGGAGCTTGAACCCCCAACCTTCCAATTAATAACCCAGAGCCTTAACCGCCAAGCCACCACTGCCCCCTAGGTGCATGCATGCTAGGTGTAATGAACTGAGTTTGACTAAAAGTAAGTATTACAGAATTGCTTGACATTTACCAATGATCTGTGTAACACATGAGATGCTAGTAATAGAGGAAAATTCCATCTTACTTTACAAAACCAGAACTACCTTACTTTTCCTCTTCCTGCATTAAAGCCTCATCGTCACCAGCTGTCACCTTGATATCCATCAGAGCTGCCTCAGAGTGCAGTGCTAGGCCCTTGTATCAATTTTCTGTCATAGTGCTATGCAGTTTGTAAACATTGGAGTTTGTATTGAAAGGTATTGAGTTTGAAAACATTGTGTTACATTTAAAGTGTCAAGACACCGAGTTTACTTATTTATTTGTTTGTTTGTTTGTTTTTACATTCCGTGTAGCTAGCTGTAGCTAGCATGATCCTGCTTGATTAATCCTGTTTTTCACTCCATGGCAGCTGATGACTAATGATATGTGATCAAACAAACCACGTGACACATTTTGATTTACTTTGTTCACCATTTATGAGCATCATTACTATATGAAACAATGTGATATGACATGTATATAATCAATTGTGCTGTATATGTTATGTTAACCACCCATAAGCAGCTGGAGCTGCAACCAAATATTTGAAAGGGTGAATGATACAAACAGTACAAGTTGTTTGCTATAAATGTGTTTAGTCACTAAAAACAAGTGATACTTCAAAACCGGGGGACAATGACATCTTCAGGCGAGGGAAGAAATCCTGGATGTGTGTGTGTGACAGTTGTCATGTAAAAAATACATTAGTGGGAAATGACAGAATTTTGGGCTGGATAGCAGTAAATGAAAACAGTTTTGAGGTTGTTCAGCTTCAATAAGAAGAGCCAACGCTGACTGATTTGTTCACACAGATTTATTTTATCATTACATTTTCTGCACTGAGCAAACAGGTGAATCCTTGTGAAACCATTAATGAAGATATTTGAGGCCTGATGTTCAGGATTTTTTTTTAAACAGTTGCCAGTATTGCTGAGACATATGGGAGAAAAGTATCTGTAATGTAAATGTATTCACACTTAGTATTATTATACACAAAAAGGTATGCAACATTTGAATCTATTGATCTATTAATATTACCTTGAGGAAAAACATGTTTAACATGAACATTATTTGAATAAAATTTAGACATCTAATACATTACATAAAAATGTCGTTCAAATTATAATGTGAAATAAAATAAGTACATTTTGGTTTATAGATGATTTAGCAATAACAGCTCTCTTAGAAGTCTTAATTTTGTACCACTTGACAGTAGGAACGTCTGGCTTTGATGGGAAATGTAATCAGTGTAGTGTGATACAGTGGAAAGGTAAAATAGTGGTTATACAGGACATGTTGCTGCACTTTCAATTCCTACATTATCGAATGGAGAGGAGATTCCTTGGCGAGACACAGTTAGCTGTTGGAAAGAAAGGTTAGCTTTTAGTTGAGGCAATATAAAGATTTTGTTGATTTTGTGAATATAAATATGAATGTAAATATTGTATATACTGCAGTATGAGATATGATTGGAAATATTTAAACCACTCTATCATCAAAGATAATAGATTTCTATTTACATTTATTCTACTAATGGTCACTTAGACAATGTGGCATTCAACTGAGGCATGAATCAAACTTGTACCAGATGCAGAAATTCACCAGAAACAAATGTGAAGTTAGTGTAGGAAGAAATTCTTTCAAAAAGCATTTGACCAAACTGTAAGGGAGAAGCACTGCTTATACTAGACATGCTTTTACCTCTGGAATTTTGACTTCAAGATCAAATCCTCCTTGAGCAGAAGTCTGAAGCGTAGCTGAAACTTCACGTTCAGAATTTTTCTCATGTTTCTGGCTGAACCCCCAGGCATAGGACACACCTGGGAAGTACTCCCGAACACTATGAAGAGTTCAGTGAAAACATGTAATGTGTATGAGCAGTTTAGTGAACTTAGAGGTCTTGTAATGAAACTATTTAAAAGTGAAACATGAAATGTGCTATAATAGTAAAGAAGTGAAGAATTTTACAGAGCAATTGATCCATAATACTTCGAGTGAAAGTAATACCTTTGGCCGAATGTTTGGATTAATGCAGGAACATCTCCCCAGTTAATTTCTGCAATTATAGTGGGCTTTGATTGTTCTTTGGCAGAAACCTTTACTGCTACTTCATATGACTGACACTCAGCTCCCCATTTGAAGTGGGTCTAAAATATACAGTTTTAGGACAAAAATTATTACAGAGAGTGAATTGCCGTTGCTTTTGTCTACTAAAAATATATTTACCATTATACTTAAATTTCCAAAGAGTTAATTAACACGTCATAGGACTTATAATTATACAGTTATTTTATTGTATGGAGTTAATTTGAATGACAGAATGTATTTTTATACTATATACATTTTTGAAAACTGTCTTTACATGAACTGAAATTGACATCTTATATGCATATATCTCTACCACGAATAAAATTGCGATGCTTTGATGGTCTAAAAGCAGCTGTTATATATTTATTTTGCAATTTGTTTAACATATAGTAATGCCTGTTTTTTTTTTGTAGACAGTTTTTCAGCCATGTTTGTTAAACTGGCTCCTGGATCGTTTCAGAAAGCCTAAGCACATTTATAAAGTAAAGAACCATTTCTGCATTGTTTTAAGGACATGTATTTATGTTGTTAAAGCATGGTAGAAGCAGTAATTCCAGGCTGAAAACCCCAATTTTGGTTAAAATCTGATTTCGAGTCATGTTTCCATTGTCATCATGTATGCCAAAATTCAGCCACAACAACATCTGATGGGTTTTCCCAGACATGAAAAGCCGACATGAAACATTCCTTTATTTTAAAAAATTCTGAAAAATTATTTTAAGATTTGAATGTGGGAGCATTCTGCAACAAGACAATGCTCTTAAACATAAAGACAGAAAATCAACAGAAAGAAATATTGTTTTTCTTTGCTATGATCCTCTCAGTCTCCGGACTTGATGTAAAAATGGCAGTGTGAGACATCAACCAAATGTTTATCACACACAGTATGTCAGAAAAAAAATATATGCAATATATTTTCTTTTCTTTTAATTTAGTTTGGTTTAGTTTAGCTTAGGTGTAGGTAAAATGATTATTTACTTCAGTGAAGATCATCATTGACATTTTCTACATATAAAATAAACTGCTTTCTATATTATTACCTTTGCCCCTGCTTGAATCTTGTCAATGTTGGCATCAACACATATTTTCCAGTTCGCCTCATCAGCAGCCTCAGATATAATGACTTCTATGTCATCCTTCTGTGTGTCTGGTGTGTAATACACAGTGGCCTCATAACCCAGCGGCTTCACATTAGGACTGAGAGCCAGCACTTTCACGATGGTCACAGGTTCAGGAGTGGCATCAGTATCCTACATTAAAAACATGCATTAAAATCTGAAATGGAAGTATGATCATGTATTATTATTATTATTATTATTATTATTATTACTATTGTGACTAGTGATGGGTGCAAAAGTATTTGTGCTATGAAGCGTGGCTCAAGGTCCTTATCCAGAACCTTCACACTAACTGTCCCTCAGTGGTGGATTGAACTTCCAACCTCAATCCGGACTGCAGAATCTGTCACTATCTTCAAAAACCAGCTTGACCCACCTCTTCCGTGAACATGTAACTAACCCGTAAAAAAATAATAAATAAAAAACCCCTTACCCTGGCTCTTACAACTCTACTCTGCGCACTTTACTTATCTAGAACTCAATTAAAAGATCTTATATAGTAGCACTACTTGTATTGTTCTCTGCTTGATATATCGCTTTGCCTGTATTTCCTCATTTGTAAGTCGCTTTGGATAAAAGCATCTGCTAAATAAATAAATGTAAATGTATGAAAAAACCCCTGCAAATTAGATTTGATTAGCTTTATAAACATACCTTAAGTTTTCTTATTCCATGTATGAAGCTATAGTTTTGAGTTTCCTAAACGCATCAAAGAAATAGGTCTAGTAATAGATGAATGATGGTGTGTGAATCAAAAATAAGACCAAAAATTGTTACAGTACCTTGAATTTTTCCTGAGTTACAGTCATCATTTGACCATGGTGTGAAATGTGTTTATGAGGCACAGCACTGATCTGGATTTTGATCTTTTCTACAGGCTTAACAGACCTGACTTTTGAAATATACATTGGATGGGGAAAAACTGCATTAACTATAAGCACACAAACCGTTTTATGTAAAAAATAAATAAATAAACAAATCAAATAAGCACTTTGTAATATAAAATACCTGGCTCAAGGTGACATGCAAACTGAGTGTATCCCAATAAGTAGGAAAGAGGATGGTCTTTAAGGTTTTGAACCCGTTTAGCTTCCAGTTCAGTGCACACTGCAGCTCCATAAGAGCTTAATTCTGCACAGTACTTCAGTTTTGGTTGGTATATCTCCAATGGTTCTAACTGGTCCACAGAAACAGGTTACAGATTCACTTGATACTGAAAATATTTCTTTCCAGAATATGGTTTTGTAATAAAAACTGTACCTGATACTCTTTGGAACATTCTGTGTCTTTCTTGAAACTTTGCTCAGGATCTCTGTGCTCTGGTATCATAGGAGTCATTTTAGCCATCGATGGATCGTCATTATTTCTTGACACTGCATATACATCGTATCTGTTTAAGAAAGAGCTGCGGTGGTTAAGGATTTGTGACATTGGCCACAGATTGAGAATTCAAATCTCAGCTGTTCTAGAGAGCCACTGTTCTACCCTGAAGAAAGACGTCTTGGAAAACGTACTTGATTGTGAAGAACTCTGTGTGGTTTTGGCATGGGGGAAAAGTGACCTCATAATTCTTCTCTTTCACATTCTTTTTCAAGCCAGCTTTCCAAGGCAAAGATACGGTTGTCTTGCCATTCAGCTGGACACCAGACTGAAAGAGATCTGTATTGATCCCATGGAAAACAAAATAATCCTTTGCCACTCTGAAACGAGATATGAAGTCTTTACATAATTGTGAATTAATGTATACAATAGAATCATTGTTTAAAGAACACTGAGTTAAAAAGAAAATACCCAGCAAATCCATCTGTTTCCACAAAAATATCTGCATTTCTCACTTCCAGTAAGCTTTCTTTTAGAGGTGGGTCAATGTTAGCTTTTGCTGAAATTATAAAAACAATATTGCAATCTGTGTCATTGTTTGATGTTGTCTTTTATAATATTAAATATTCAACTTACCAGAATAAGATTAGTTATTACCGTTTACCGTAACAGCTGCTAATATAGAATAATATTTGCTGATTTCAACTGGGAGGCCAAGACAGGTTGGCTGAACAAATCTGGTTTCAATCATAAGGAATGGTTTTGTCCAGTGCCATGATATTCCTTTTTGTAGTTGTTGAATCAAATCCCACAGTTTATTGTCTTTATTTGCAGTAAGGCCCACAGACTTACACACAGAAAGAATAATTTCATTTTAATTCTCCACCAAAAAACATCTTATATAAGCAATACAAGACATCTTGCTTTCTACGCTTCAACATGAAGAGTCTAATATGAAAAATCAGAAATGTAGATTGTTTACCTTTAGGATTCTTTGAATAACATCTTGATTTAAATCAAAAAATGAGACCTCTTGCCCAAAGAATCTCACAAATACTGATAAGAGAGGTTTATTTTTATGGAGGGACTGCCAATCTGAAAGCTTTAAATGGTAATGGAGAAATGAATCAGTTTATTCTGAAACATCACTGAGAACAGTCAAACATAAAGAAGAAGCAAACTAATTTACTCACAATTTTCATGATATCTGCAAAATCAGCAACTCCAAAATCCTTGGAAATGCCAGGTCTATCTGTGAATAACTCTTTGAGACCCTCTGCACGAATACCAAGCTGTTGAATTATGGATATAATGTCATTATAACCTTTACAATATGAAATAGAATGACTCGTTAAATGACACAGAAATGTGTAAATTAATTACATCAAGAAGTTGAAATACTCTTCCAATGAAGTAAAGCTTTCCATTAGAAATGATTTCTGTGGGTAAGGCACTTGTACCATTTTTCAGCAAATACAGCGTTTTGGATGTGCCCGTCAAAAGATCATCTAATGAAGTAAACACAACACACTCTTATATAAACTCTGCTAGATTTTCTTAAGTAAGGAATAAAACATGATGAGGTATGCAGCTATAGGAAAATAATCAACACCAGGGTAGTGTGATGCTGGTACTGATTATTATGAGTGGTTATTTTCCTATAACAGCAAATCCTGAAGTTATTTACCATCTTTATCTATTTCTATTAATGAGCAACATGTCATACTTTATAATGGTTTTATATTTAAGGCAAGACATTACAGGTACAGCAAATTCTGGTCGATCATTTTTCAGATTTTTACTGCATCTATAACATCTTTTAAACTGTAGTAATAAACATATCAAAACTCAACAAAAGAAATGTTCGTTTCACTGTTTTGTCCACTTGAGACCATCACTTTATCTGAAACGTAGCAACTTTGAGGAAGGCTTAAGCTCACAATCATGTCATGTTATACATGCCTGAAAATCTTGTTTCATTATATACACATCAATTTATTTGTCATTATAATGTACAGCACATACTGATCTCTATAAATATATATATATAACTGGATAGCTCATGACGTCACCAACAGCGATGCTACTGCGCCGCCGTCTTTGTATTCCCTAACATTCTGAACTCACTATGGGTTGTAATCACTGATCTATAAGATCAGTGGTCGGAGCTCTGAAGCATAAAACAAATATAAAAATACAGCGGATATTTGTGTACGGAGAATATTTAACCACACATATATATGTATAAACTAATTCACAACGGGGATGATGTGTGTTTCATTTGAGTGTTTTTATAGAGATGTCACTCCGCACTGTTAGAATATCAGCTTTGTGGTCAAAAAGGTAAGAACAGAGAGCTTAGCAACAACCGGTGGCTAAACACTAAAACACCAACATTTCAACAGTACTGTAATCTACTGAGGGAAAAGATACAGAAAATAATTTTGTGTGTGTGTGTGTGTGTGTTTGTGGGAGAGAGAGAATAGATTGAAACAGTCCTGGAAGACACATTATCCCCGTTTTGAACGAGTTTATATTTATACTATTATACCAATGGGCGTTAAATGATCAGGTATTTTGTACAGCTGTGCGTTATAATGTATATTTGCTCTGTGTGTGTGTGTGTGTGTGTGTGTGTGTGTGTGTGTGTTGGGGGTGGGTGGGATTCTGCGTGGGCAGATCCTCAGAGCCAAAGCAGCCCAACCAAAGAAAGTCACAAACCACTCCACACTACTGCATAAATATAAACTAATTCGAATTCGAATTCGGATTCGGATGATGTGTCTTCCAGGACCGTTTCAATCTATTCTCTCTCACACACACACACACACACACACACACACACATTATTTTCTGTATCTTTTCCCTCAGTAGATTACAGTAGTGTTGAAGTGTTGGTGTTTAAGTGTGAGTGTTTTAGTGCTTAAGTGTTTAAGTATTAGTGTTTAGTGTTTAGCCGCAGGTTGTTGCTAAGCTCTCTGTTCTTACCGTTTGACCACAAAAGCTGATATTTTAACAGTGATATCTCTATAAAAACACTATTGGGTACTTTTGCTTTAAAAAGGGGTATTTTATACACTTTGATGTTGTATTTGTATTGTTGATTATTAAAGATTATGATCAGTATCCGTACTCCACATGGGGATAACGACGTATTTGTGCTTAATAGGTACATGGTCTGTATAAATTACAACACGTGGGCTTCCGCCACATCTTTTAGCAAACGTTGTTTAGCGGTTAAAAGCAGCACATCGGTGTATCTTGACGGTTTTCGACGTTGGCGGTCTGCGCTCTCTGTCGGTAGGGAATCGTAAAATGGCCGCCAGAGCACTTGCGGTGGCTTCACCTACTGCTGGCAGTTTAGAATTTTATAAGCTATCCAGTTTTATATAGTAGATCAGTGGTTCACACCAAAGGGTTCATGGGATAGGATCCAGATCCAGTCCAGACCAGGATAAAGTGCCTATCATCATCTCAGACAGTAAAGATTATTATTTATAAGCTAGCTTTAATCAATTAATGGTAAATGTTCTGCACTTATATAGCACTTTTTTAACCTTAGCGGTTCTACAAAGCGCTTTACACTGTTTCTCATTCACACATACATACACACTCACACACCAATGGTAGCAGAGCTGCCATGCAAAGTGCTAACTTGCCATCGGGAGCAACTTGGGGTTCAGTGTCTTGCCCAAGGACGCTTCGGCATGTGGAGTCATGTGGGCCAGGAATTGAACCGCCAACCCTTCGATTAGTGGACAACCCGCTCTACCACCTGAGCCACAGCCGCCCGGGATTAATACTTTTAAAATCAATATTTACTTGAAAACATTTTTGGTCCTTGTTCATAGATTGGCAATTAAATCAGGAAAAAAAATTATGCCCAAATCTTTGTATTTAAGGAAGTCATCATTCACTCAAGACAAAAGAAAACAAATGCACTAGTTTAGTGAAGCCATTACTGTAAGCCATGACTCAGGGTTAGACAAAAATCATGCACAGGACAAGCAGATTTCTTTACCGGGCTATTCCATTTACATGCTGCTCATTTACCATAGAGACCCGAATAATATCTTTTACGTGCCATAACGTTCACCAAAGTTTTTGTTGTGATGTGCTCCATGATCATAAGCTAAACTTGTTTGCGTCTTTAGCTAACCAGCTGGCCATACATTACTATATTAACTAACACTATTTAGCCTATTCAACCAATACATGCATGGGACTCGGCAGGGTCTGGTCCGATCCCACAGGAGAGCTGCTGTAGCACAAATTGCTGAAAACGTTAATGCTGGCTCTGATAGAAAGGAGTCAGAACACACAGTGCATCACAGCTTGCTGAGATGAATAAATAGATCCAAGTAAATGTGAAAAAGCAGCTCAGCGTCTCAGAGAATACAGAAGTGGACTGGGCATTTATCTGATCTGTAGTTATTTGTCAGCATCTTGTGTATAAATACGGTACTGCAGATACTATCTTAAAATGTTCACACTATGAGCTACCAAGATATTATGCAATCTTTCTTGGTAAAAATGTTTCAAAAGTATTCAAATCTAAAGGATGAAAACATGCCACAATTGACCACAATTTCCCCCCACATTTATTATTATATAGTTGTTTTTGTTTGTTTGTTTGGTTGTTTGTTTGTTTTAAATGAATTATTACAAGTATTATCAGTGCTATTGAATTCTGGATTCTGATTGGTCAGAATTGTTGATTAGTTTTCTATAACAGCAGCTCTGATTAATGCTCTGTTTCCATAGTAACAATTTACACAGGAAGCTGTACAGCGGACACTCAACATGATTAATTGTAATATAATACAATAACAACAATAATACATGTAATTGTTGATACGGATGAGCTTTTCTGTAAGGATTTATTAGAAAATAAACAACTTTAGTGTAGTAAATGTCATTCCTTTGTACTGAGCTGCATCACACCACCCTGTCTGTGATTATTTTATTTATTAAGAGTCTGTACCAATATGTTTTATTCCCCACTTATCAAATATTAATAAATCAGTCCGTCATAAATCAAGTTTGTTTTTTTTTGTGATTTTTTTGTGTGGCTAGAAATGCTTGATGAACTTTTTTTTTTTTTTTTTTAAATTTGAGACCTTTTAGCTGTACTCATGCTGGACGCACGTGAATCAAAGAGCGCTTTGGTTGAATGCGCATAGTGTTGACGTCACATGACATATCTTGGTCCGAATCTACAGAAAATCTGCAAAAATTTAGAAAAATTGCAAGCTTCTCGGAATGTTGTGGAGGACATCCTGGAGGGACTGATAAGTTATGTGCTTGTTACTTGGTGCAGCTGGAATCAGAAAGTTTCTGCTGATCAATCAACTGCAGAATGAAGCTATACTGCACTGTATGTTAGTTATTTAGGTCAACCAGTGACTTATTTATCTATATATGTAGATAGGAAATAACTGCATGGACTCTATAGTTCCAATGTATAATGTTTTGAGCAGAACTTTAGTGTTGCTGTCTAAATTCATCTCATCTCTCTTTGGGCTTTTATAGATTTTTTTTTTTTTTTTTAATTCAGCAAGGAAGAAGAAGACACAATCACAGAAGCAAAGGTTTACTCAAGTACCAAAAAAAATTATAAATGTATATAAAAATACAAAGCATTCTGGAGGTCACAGAATTGTCTCTGGCACCAGCTTCAAATCCCAGCCATCCATGCTATGTCCAGATAGGAATTTTTTTTTTTTGACGATGTCAAAGGTCTCAATGAAGAGTAACTTTATTGCAGCGTAGCAGTGACAAAGTACATGAAGCACTCCGGGTTCGTCGGAGTCAAAGTGAACCTCAAACAATATCAGCTCAGACATTTTATACTGTTTTTCACATCAGTCTTTCCTGCTGGTAATGTAAATGAAGCCTTGCTCTGAATATAAATTGAAGTGATCACTCTATGTTCTCACGTTTCTCTAGACAGATGCCTTTCTGAATGATTACAATCACGTACCCCTTTGTTCAGGGATGGTTCTTGATGTCCCACTGCTGCGCCCATTGAATGTCATTTCAGGTGATATTATCCACATGTTTCTGAGACTGAGATGAAGTGTCCCTATGATAATTAAGCCTTTTTGGCGGTGGTGAGCTTACTCTAACGCCTACTTTGGAGTGGAGTCTGCTTAGAGGTAAGTCAGTCTGTAATTTTTTTTACACCAGCTTCAGTTTCTTCTCCTTCTAAATTGCACAACAAAACCAAGCACAGATTTATATCGACTGGCTTAATGTGCAAGTATCTGGCAATGAACAGAAAAAATCCTTAAAAAAAACAAAAAAAAAAACACCAACACACATCTTGTACAAGGCATATGCAAAATAGCAGAAATACACCAAAGACCTAAAACGATTTAAGGACTTTACTCATCTTTTCAGATCGTAATGCGACTCTAAATAGTGCTTTATTAAATAGCAGGTGGCCGTGAAAGGTAAACCAGTTAAAGTTAACTGTGCATTTGCAATTGAAGCTGGCAGGTATTCCAATACAGGAAATAGAAATGGAAATCACTGGTAGAACATCCAGAGAATCAGAGGTAGAAACACGAGAACAGTCAGGTGAAACTGCTGCTGTCTGGTGCTGTTCTCAGCGTCCATGCAGTAAACCCTGGTTTTATGGAACTCAGCATCAGGAGCACACAAAACGGACTCTGGAGTCTCTGCAAAAACAAAAAAAAACAACAAAAAAAACAACAAAAAAAAAAAAAAAAAAAAGGGGAAGAGATTCAGTGTTACTTTGAATGCTTTCAGTTAATTATAGACAGCATCTTCAATACCATAAGCTCAGTTTCTAAGAAAAAAGTTAAACAAATCATGCAAACATGCAGCCTGTAGTGGACAAACTCACTGTATTATAATGAGCTGTGGCCAAAAGCAACAAACAGATAATGTTTTAATAAAATATTATATAATTACACTGAATTTTTGAGCATATTTAAAATAATTAGGACATGGAAATACACAGTGTTACGTTACAAAGGTAGATACGGAAGCAAGCGCAGATCTTCAAACGGATTAATAGACAAACAACAAAACAAAGCCACTAAGACAACTAGGCAAAATACTGTGGCAACCACGAAACAAAACACGAAACAAAACACGAAACAAAACACGAAACAAAACACGAAACAAAACACGAAACAAAACACGAAACAAAACATTGTACAGGGACACAGGTCAAGATAGACAATACGTAAGACGAGGAAGCAGTACAAACAGTGGCTATATATAGGAGTGCTTGTTAAACAGAAATGCGATACAGGTGCAGGTGGTCATGTGACAATGATGTAGTATGGTGCAGTGGCTGCTGGGAAATGAAGTCCAGAGGCAAAAGCCTTATTCAGACTGGATTAGTTATAAAATGAGTCTAAATCTGAATCTATCATATCAGTAAAGTTTACATGTTGAACGATAACACCGGGTAATCATAGATCCTGTCCGAATTGAAATGTCGGTAAAGAATCCGTTATATCCATTATATTATATCCTAAGCGGAAAAGAAGTTTTGCTATTTTTATTTTTTATTTTTTTTTGCTCATGGACCTGCTCTCTCTTTTCTACCATCTCATGCCGCAACAAAAAACGAAAAGCAAGTCCGAATTTAAAATGAAGAAGGATAAAATGCACAGCTCAGAGATGTGACACAACAAGCGCTTATAATAAAGGTCTAAACAATCAGTAGCCTATTAAAATGATGTGAATGCAGTATGCATGGACGTTGTAGTGTGACGAGTGGCATCATTTACAGTCTGGTTTTCAACATCCTCTTTACGCCATCGATAATATGACACCTTGTGATATAACAGGTTCAACACTAAGAGTTTAATTCTCGAGCTACTGATAGGTATACGATTTTAGACTCCAATCTATTATCACAATCAGCGGTCACTGATGATCTGATTATTATTTTTTAAGGTCAAAATTTCTCAGAAATGCAGGATGGGATAGAAAATCTCACTGACACAGATATTAGAAAATGTTAGTACAGCTGTACTTGTCTGCTTCACAGTTACATCTAACTCCTGGGATTGCATTAAACCGTTCCTGTCCATTCTTGGCCATGAAACCCAAAACACATGTACAGTAAAAGGAGCCAGGTAAGTTATAACGCACAGAATTAGGGCGGCAGATGGTTTTGTTCTCCACACACTCGTCAATGTCAGAGAGAAAGGCCAAGAGCAGAGGTTCAGGTTTGTTCTTAGTGCACTGTTAATACAGGGGGGAAAAAACCCCATCAGTGGATATTATAGACATACTGAACTATGCATTGTCCACCTTTGTCCTGAGTGAACTTAACAGTCTGTGAAGTTGTCTGGTAGCCCGTTACACACTGACAGTAGTACCTGCCTTCTGTGTTGTAGCATTTTGCATTTTTACCACATATCGGGTCTTCAAACTCACACTCATCTTCATCTGTGTTATAGGATGTAGATCACATATGAAAAGTAAACACACTGAGCCTCATTTGTCAGGATATTTATCAGTAAATTTGTGTGTACAGTATCTCACAAAAGTGAGTACACCCCTCACATTTTTGTAAATATTTCTTGGCCACCATGCTGCAGCTCAGTGTCAGGGTCTTGGCAATCTTCTTATAGCCTAGGCCATCTTTATGTAGAGCA
>JANDJT010000002.1:21354313-21365444 GCA_024331685.1 Stegophilus panzeri | reverse complement strand
TTTTGGATGAGAGTAGAGGCTTTTTTCTTGAAACCCTTTCAAACAACTTGTGGTGATGTAGGTGACTTCGGATTGTAATTTTGGAGACTTTCTGACCAAAAGAAACAGTAGTAGCTCAGTGGTTAAGACTGATCAGATGGTTGTAAGTTCAAATGCCAGCACTGCCAAGCTTCCACTACTGGGCCCTTGAGCAAGGCCCTTAATGCTCAACTTCTCAGTTGTATAAATGAGATAAATGTAAGTCACTCTGGATAAGGCTGTCTGCCAAATGGCGTAAATGTAAAGACGCAATTAACTTCTACAATTCTCCAGCAGTGATTCTTTTTTGCCCATTATTCTTCAGATTTTTTGGCCACTTGAGCCATCCTCTTCAAAATGCGTTGAGACAATATAGACGCACGTCCTGTTCCAGGTTTATTCATAACATTTCCAGTTGACTGGAACTTCTTAATTATTGCCCTGATGGGGAAATGGGCATTTTCAATGCTTGTGCTATTTTCTTATAGCCACTTCCCATTTTGTGAAGCTCAACAACATTTTGCCGCACATCACAGCTATATTCCTTGGTCTTACCCATTGTTATGAATGACTAAGGAAATTTGGCCTACGTGTTACCTCATATTTATACCCCTGTGAAACACAAAGTCATGGTTGAACAATTTCATGTTCCTAGTCTCCCAGGTGTACTAAAAAACACGTAAAATATCAATGGGAATATACTTCACATACATTTTTCTCATATGAATTCATAGGAGTGCCAATAATTGTTGCACACCTATATTTAACAAAGATATTTTTGGGGGATAAACCTGTGTTTTGTTTGCAATTGTTTGATATCCCTGAGAGGAGAGTATTTTAAATAAATATTATTAAAATATTATATAAAAAGAGTATTTTAAATGAATATTTTAAATAAAATATCAAAAGTTTATACAATAAAGACAAATTTTCACAGCCTTTTTTGCTCATATTTACCAAGGGTGCCAATATTAGCGGAGGGCACTGTACTTTATTTTAGATATATTAGAGAGATCAACATGCATTGTGTCAATAAAAAAAAAAATCAATTCAAACGACCATGCAGCTTTTAAATATACATTTATTCGTTTAGTGAGACCCATTATAAACTGAACAGTTAAAGGTTACAGGAGTTGCTCAAGAGCCCAACAGTGACTTTGTGGCTGTTCTGAGATTTGAACTCAATCTTTCACTCATAAGCACAGAATCTTAACTGTTGAGCCACCACAGCTGTCCCTCAGTCAGTTAGATTTTGGCCATCATTAAGAAACAAAATGTACTTCATGAACATTCCAGAACGTATTCAGGGTAAACAAGTGTTAAGAAATTATCAATAACTTTTCATGAATGCTATATTATCTTTAGTGTTATATAGTTTACTTGCTGTCATGCACTGCCAGTCAAAATTGTTTGACCACTCTATATTTTAGCAATTAATTTAAATGACCATTGGAAATATTCTATAATTGGAAAATTGAACCAAAGAATATGTATTAGTGAATGGAGAAATGTTTAATGAAGGGAGAAACGTTTTTAGCTTATTTTATTGGAATAATTTATGTCTAGCTCAATCATAAATGTCCAAAAACTTTATCACTCCACTTAGCCAGTTGCATCACACCACACATTTATGATTTATAGTTAATATTAGCACTGAATTTTCATTTCCAGTTTAAAAATATGTTTACTCCCCCAGGCATTTGAGTCATTATTAAAGTCAGTAGTATTGAGTCTTCCATTTCCTCCTGTGGCTTTGACTAATGCTTTTGCTTGATGCTTTTTATTGTTTTATTAATTAATTAATTTATTTAATTTTATTCATATTTTATTTCATCACTGTTTGAAATGACTAAATATTTTATTTTACGGCACTTTGGTAGACATTTCTTATCTTTAAACGTGCTTAAAAATGAAAGTGACTTGACTTCACTTGTATCTATGGGCTTAACAGTTTTACCCTCCAGGAAGTGCCTGCCTTTAACAAAGCACTCATTTAACATCATATTAGAATTCTGAGAGTGAGCAGTTAAACAATTCCACAAAGATTTCCATATTTAAATGCTATTCTGCATCATTTTGTTTGGTCTGTGGTGATAATAGTGAATAAACTGTGAACAACTGAAATATATCCAAACCTCACAAAGTAACTCATTAACAATGATTTATACAATACATAAAGAATATAACTCTTTTACAGGCAGAAACACAACTTTAGTTTAAGCAACTTTAAATATTATGTAAACAAAACTCTGTGTAGTAAATAACTGAGCAGATGAACTAGTTACTGTATATAATAGTTTTTGTACATTTTGAGTGCAGTACTTTTACTGTTAAATTTACAACATGGCAGCCTGGGAAAACCCTTCATATGGTGAAATTTTCTACTATGTATAGTTCTGAATTACAGCTTTTCTTGAAATGAAGTATATTTGTGTGTATCTCAATCACAAGTAAAGTTATGGCACTTTAGAGTCTTAAAAAGTATTTAACTCTGATTGCAGCACAGTTGCTTTAGACATCTTTATTCATACTGCATTTTTTTTTTACACCATCATTTTGTCAAACTGGCTCTTTACCCAACAGGGTCTATGCAAGAATATAACCTAGGCACAATTCAAATGTTAAGTTGACGTTATTGGCAGAAAAGCACTATTTTTGTCAGAATTCAGTCACACTGTCATCCGATGGGTTTTCCTGTGCTGCCACACAAATAACAAATTAACTACTATTTACTAACACATAATGCTACTTTTACTACTAATTTCAGTATGATAGATGGCTTTGATTATCACATTTGCTACATAGAAATATAAAAAATAGATTTTTTTTGTAGGTGACAAAAAGGTTCAAATTTTTGTAACCTCAAATACTTATGAGTTATGAAATTTTTTTTAGGTTGCTTCCACGGTGGTGATTGTCCAAAAATCTGATTTCCTTATCTCAGGCATTCAAAACAACACGGCACATTCTTGAACATTCGGTAGTACTCTTCTTGAACCTATTAAAAGAAGAAGAAGAAGACATGTCCAAGAAATTATTTCAAGCATTAAAACAAGAATGTTAAAGTATTTGGATTGAATAGAATGACGTCAACTCTACCTTTCTAGACAAAACACAGAGGAAGATAAAAATAAACATCCCTTGGAAGGCATTAGCAAAAGTGAAGAGATAGGCTGTGAGAGTGGTCTCATTGAGGATGTGCACCACGCCAAATGTCCATGTAGCTCCAAGTACAAATAAGAGAGCAAGAGCTCCTCTAGCACAAGACCTGGGTTCAAATGAATGAATTCAACAGACACATTTATCATTCCTAGTTCATAATAATCTTTATACTACAATCTCTCAAATATTGACATAAATTATATACTTTACCTGATATTTTCATAGTGACTGATTTCAGGCTTCTTCACAGCTGTATGACGATAGACTTTATAGATGATTACAGCAAATGCCAACAAATTCACCTAGATCAGTGCATCAATGAAATCAAAATTTAGACAAACTTCAACTTGAGTTTAAAGCGCTGATCTAAGGCCTGCACATAAAAAAACCCCCAAGCAAGTATTTATTTATTTATTTATTTCTATTTTCTGCCCAATTTGGTCACCTGCCAATTCCCAGCCACCAGCCAGCTCTCGCCTATCATACCACATCTACGAACAGAGGAGGGTGAAGGCTAACATATGCTTCCTCTGAGACACATAAAGCCAGCCAGTTGCATCTTTTTGAACTGCTGCTCATGCTGTGCCAACATAACACACTCAGAGGAAAGTGCTATATCTGCCCTCTTTCTCATACATTAGCTCATAGATGCCCATGATTGGCTAGTGTCACTGTGATTGACAGGGGAGAGAGAGTATGCCATCCCTCCCACCCAGATAGCATGGCCAATTTTGCTCCCTTTGCAAGTTATTTGATTGTTTAAAAAAAAAAAAAGAAAAGTTTTTCAAGGTGATGAGAAAGACTCACCAGAATAATTAAACATGCAGGTCCAATGAAACTCCAGATGAAATTTCTTTCTGTGCTTAGCCAGCATCTTTTGAAATGCAAAAGCAGAAATATTTGTTTGCCTTTTTTGTCATACATACAGTATTATGAATACATCTTGGAAAAGATCTCTTTACATACTCATGAATGGAATAAATTTTGTCCTTTTGAAAGTTACAATTGTGTTTCAATTTCCTGTTTAAGGCTGTATACTTACGCAGAGTTTGTGCCATAGTATTTATAGCCAAGAGTTACAGAGATTGTGACAACCACTGCTGGACTGCCATAACCAAATATGTAAAAGTTCCGGTGTAGGAAGCCTTTGTTGTAGATGACGCCGACAACAATCAGGTACAGGTGTATGCCCTCGATGCACATCCATGCGAAAGCAGCCAGAAAGAAATAATGCAGCAACCCAGCAACAACCGAACAAAACAACTGAAACATGGAAGCAACAATCATTATTGCTAAACAATTAATGCGTAATACTTTGCTATAAGGTCCACAAACACACATATATTTATACTTATTTAATGCTTTCCTAATGAAGTATCAATACATAATATATTATCCTAATTGAATCAGGAAATATCATTTACATTATGAAGAGTCTGCTTTGAAACAATGTGGATTAACCTGTAGCATAACCCTTGGCAATAATGTAAGTTCAGGCAATTTGAGACCCCTTTGAATTTTTGTTTTTCAACACTCCCAATTCTAAACTAAACCTTAAACTTATATTATACTATACTTATACTATACTATAAATACAAGGAAATATACTGTACATATTGTTGCATTTTTCATAGTATTCTAAAATGACCCCTACACACAACGTAGACCTTAACAACTACTTTTATTTAGCCTATAACCTCCTTTCCTCATTTCGTACAGAGTGGGTCACCCACCTTTGCCATCACCATCATGTACATGTTTATAACATCACAACAATAAGCGTGGTTTTTTTTTTGTTTTTTTTTAAAGTTAATTTTCAACCACAAAACTGTGGTCCAAAGAGGTGTTTTGAGGGCAAATCTACAGTTGTGCCCAAAAGTTTGCATACCCCTTGTAGAATCTGCTAAATCTTAATACTGTTAAGAAAATAAGAGGATCATAAAAATCCCATGTTGTTATTTATTTAGTCCTGTCCTGAATAAGCTATTTCACATAACAGATGTTTACATATAGTCCACAAGACAAGATAATAGCTGAATTTATCCCATTCAAAAGTTTACACACGCTTGATTCTTATACACACGCATAATTACACACGCATAATTCTCAATCCAGTGCCATCCAATGATGTTTGTGTATGCAGCTGTATATGGCAAATTAAAGAAACAATTTGAAATTACGCACATTTAATTCATATTCTTTCTTATAGAGCATATTTGATTTAGTAGTTAGTAGTTTAGTGATTTTTGTAGTTAAGGTTAGCTTTTCATTAGTTCATGATTAGTACATGCCTTAACTCATTATTAGTTCGTATTTAAGTAACTATTAATTCAGATATTAACACATGGTTATGCATGTACTGTTATTGTAAAGTGTTAACATCTTAACCGTTATAAAGTTACAGACATGTAGCTACAGTATTCTGTGAGCTCACCTTGTGTGCATACATATTGATCCCAATTAGAAAGATAAACTCGGCCATGAAAAGACTGCAACATAGGTTCTTGTGGATGGTTGTCCTGGTGCTCTGAATCTCACTGAAGAACCAGAAGGTGAAGATGCACATGAACAAGCAGATTATGGAGATTACCATTCCCAGCTGAGTGATGCGATTCAGTACGTTATAGTGTGCAGCGAGCTGAGGAGACATAGCAGTTATTGGAAGATATAATTTCTTCATACAGGAAGCGTCTTGAAGTACTTCTCCATGAAGTATTATATAAATTTCAGTTAGCATGTTCAATACTTTTTTCCTGTGTCATTCCTCTTTATTACACATAACTTCATTTATGGACTTTAATGTTTGGATGTCTTTATATGTGTA
This sequence comes from Stegophilus panzeri, assembly GCA_024331685.1. NCBI lineage: Eukaryota > Metazoa > Chordata > Actinopteri > Siluriformes > Trichomycteridae > Stegophilus > Stegophilus panzeri. Next base: position 21,359,440 of record JANDJT010000002.1, on the reverse strand, counting down.
GATTTCTTGAGTTAATACTAAAGTCTGGTGAAAATTTCATGTGAATAGCCTCATTGGAAATATATTTGCTGAAAAAAATGTTGACACGTTCAATACTTATTGTGATTGATACAGCTGGTGTGGTTTCCATCGCCACTGTCATAGTGTGTGAGAGAAATGCAGAAGAGGTCAAATACTAATTAACCATCCTATCCACTGATCCTTCCTCACATATTGGAGCAGAGTTAGTGCTTGTTGTAATTCCCATTTTGACCACTAGGTGCAATAATAACACAACCAAGCTAAATGGGGCAGAGCGTGTGCTGCCACATGATCAAAAAAGGCATCGGCTTATATGTGACAAATAGAACATTTTTAGACCCTTGGTCACTCAAAAGAGTCAATAAGAAATTAAATGGAATTAAAATTGTATGGACTTTATGAAGATTACAGAACAAATTTTCAAGGGATGATACGCAGTATACTGTATGGGTTGGCTCTGCCCCACCTTCCCCTATGGATCAGCCGTCAGTGTGCTATTCCTTAAGACAAATAACTGAAATATAATCTAAAAGTGTAACAAATATATTGTGACAAGTAAAATCTGTTTATACGCATACCATAAAAAAATAGGGTAAAAGCTGCCTGTGAAGGCCCATGAATACATTTTATTTACACTGATATATTAATGTCAAAGGGATTTCATCAGACTCCAGCTTGAATTTATTTGTTGACAATTGACAAACTCACATTGGCCCGGCCAGAGGACATGAGGATGACAAAGTGTGTCAGGTGATTACAGGAGCAGGTTGTGTGGGTCTTGTTGACATGAGAGCGTGTACAGCCCTCGATGGACCAGTGACCTTTCATGTTGCTCAGTGAATAATCCCAGAAAGCACATTTGGTCTCATCAGTTTCAGGGTCTATATGCTTATTGAGAAGATGAAAATGATTAATTTAAGGGGAAAAAGCAGTATAATAAGTACTGTGTATAATATCCTAGAGGTTAAGACTATAAATTACAGATTACAGAGGTATGCCTCATACTGAATATTAGTCTAGTACCTTATATCATTTTATACAAGTAGACATATAATAGCTGTGCATGTATAGAAATCTTATGGCGATATCATATAGTAGGAATATTGTGTTTGTGTACCTATTTTATATAGGCATATTATTGCTTGGATGCTTCATACTGAACATAGGCTAGTACCTCATTGTGTTTTAGAGTGAAGGTCACATAATCCAAGGGGAAAACATCCGGTGGATTTATGGCAGCAGCTATTACAGGAGAATTTACTATGATCTCTCCTGCTTCAGCGTATCGGCTATAGTCGTTCACCCCGGGGTCAGAATTGGGCTTCATCAGAGGCCCAATGCTGTTGTAGTGCAGGAATATAACAGAGACACTCCCTAATGCACAAAATATCATACCACATACTGACATCTGTTATCATATATCGATTAACATTGGAATTAGCAATAGCTTTTTTTAAAAAAAAAATAAATAAAAAAAAAGAAGATGAAATTCTGAATTCTTACTGTTTATATTTTCCTCTTTCATATATTTGGGACTAAGTGAAATATAATCTCCACCTATTGATGCTGAAACGCTGGACTTCTGTTTTTCCTGGGGGTCAAATTTGTAGAGTTTCAGTTCTGTAAAATAAAGAAATGCATGATGATCAAATTAACAGCAAACAGTTGATTGGCAAATGATTTGCCACTGACTGCATCCAGGTAAAAACAGAAATGTGGGAGCATGAGGGCTATTTAGCCTAATGTTACTTAGCTTGCTAGTGACCATGGCTACTTATACAATATAATAGTTAGCCTCAAACTTGCTGGTTTATGCATTGCAGAATAATAATCTAGCTTGTTAGTACTTGGTTATCATTACAGGATATAATCACATTATGGTTACATTACCTAGATTGTTAGCAAACTTTGCTAGCTTAGCTAATAAAGCCAAATAGCTGTAATACAGTATATAATTAGCGAACTCGCCTAGCTACTGAGGCCAAATAGCTGTGGCATATAGCTAACCTAACTACTAGAACATTAGCACAAGTATGTGTTTAGGTAGCTAGCTAGCTTTGGTAATATTGTTAAAAAAACAACAACAACTGATGTGCACTGTGAGTTATTCATTCATTCACTCATAGGTAATGCAGTTTCAGCCAGGTGCAAGTAGACACTCCACATTTCTGTTTTTAAATCACACAGGAGTAGAAAAAATGTGATATGTGAGAATTGGATTTTCTAGGGATATTTCTGAGCAAGTGCACTTGGGCTACAAGCAATAACTTGTGAACTTTCCTGAATTTCAACCCTGTGAAATTTTTTTTCAAAAGGCGAAGACATTCTGCCTCTTTCCTTACCTACGTCAGCTGTTTTGATTTGCACTTCAGCTGAATGTTTGTAGGCTTTAGAAAGTGCCACTGCTCCCTGCTCCGCTGTATGTAGTAACTTAGTTATGTAATGGTCCTTGGTATCTTCCTTCATTCTGTTCCATGCCACCTTTTCCTCCTCTTCCACCAGATTATTCACGCTTTGAATCAAATTCTACAAAAGAACACATACTAAATGGTCATATTTATGCTTACTTAAGACAGACTTTTAATAACTTATATAAATACATAAAGCCTGATATTTAAGCTGAGTTATTAGTGTTAGTAAGGACTCAACAGAGCATCAAATATTTATTTAAGCACATTTTGAATACTATTCAGGGGAGAATGTGTAGAAATTACCCTGATCGTGGCATTTATGGCACTGTCTGTCTGAGACTCATTTGCAAAATGTAATAGAGAGGCTTCCATGGCATCAATGTAAGAGATTATTGTGACTGGAGCAAGGTCACCTGATGTTTGCTTATTTATCTCCTCCATTTGCTGCTGTGGATCTGGCAGGTTAATGATCTACAAAGATGAGAGATTAAGAGGCTTTAAACACCATTCGGCAGTGCGATTAATCATCAGTGAGAACATTTACTCGAAATTACAGCAATTGCACATTTTTGCTTCACTGACTGCATGTCTGATGTCTAATCACACTTTAAGTAATGTGAAATAAGAGCAAGGGCAAATGTTGGATTACATTATTACAGTGGGACTCCCCTAAATTGGAAAGTGAACCACATAGAAGTTTTTTTTTCTCCTGAAAACCCAAACAGACAAGATCGGCAAAAACAGAATAGCAAGAGGGGATGACGTGAATTCTGATTTCAAGGTCATTCTATTCTGGCAGTAGTGTGTGTTCGTGTACAAAAGCATGTCATGCTTTCATTGTCTGATTGAACAGCAGGGTGCTGGACATTTCTAAATATTTAACCTCTTTAATTCCCAGAATGTGTCTGGGGGTCCAGACACTTCACTCTAGTAACTATGCAGTATGCCATTATAAGTTATAGCAATAACTTTCTTCTACACCTGTATATATATACACACACAGTGCATTGCAAGCTCTGGAGCCCTATCTCTGTAACACTGGGCACACGGTGGGAGAATTCATCTCCACTGGGACACCATTCCACCTCAGAGCATCATTAACACACATCCACACACTCAATCACTCAATTTAACATAGCCAGAGATTCAGTGCATTGTTTACACTGTGCCACCATGTTACCTTTATTATTATTATTATTATTATTATTATTATTATTATTATTATTATTATTTTAAATCTTTTACAAGTTCTAATACAAATTCTTATAATAAAAATACAAACAATAATATAGTCCATTACAATCACTGCCACTGTAGTGTTATACATAAGTTATTGTCTTCCTCCATAAAGATATTAAGTTGTAAGAAGAAACTATGATAAAAGGAAAACTCCGATATTAAGATGTACCATTATCTCACTGTGAATTTTTCACTGCACTCTATCTCAATGAAATGTTTAAGCAAAAAAAAAAAAAAATAGAATTGCATAAACTCTGTAGGATGTAAACTGGAATAATCGTACGGATATTATTTTCAGATAAGATATAAGATATCTTCAGATCAGCATATAAAATAATGTTTTTTTCCCGCTCTCAGTTCTTTACTATGGGGATGAATGTAGTCTGTTATGAAGAACTTTTGCATATTGTCATTGTAAAGCTGGAACGATTGATTATTCCGAGTGTAGGGGAAATGGTGGGAGGAAAAACAGAGCAACAAAACAAATTATATTAGACTTAACCAAGATTTAACTGTGCTACTTTGCTGGTATCATCTCAGTTGTGCCACCAGAGAGCACCATTCTCTCTTATAGACAGATATTAGAACATCCGGAGGGTTAGCACGAGATTCACGATTATACGGCTGCTTATAAATAAATCCTCATTACTTCACTCCTGCCCGGAAAAACAAGCCCTGTTTCCCAGAAAGCCAGTGATCATAATGACTGTACTGTTTCATGAACAACTATTTCCTGAGCACAACGTGACCACCAAGGTCTGAGGAAAATGTGTAAAGAAAAAAAAAAAAGCCACAGCCAGCAAAGTGGTGTAAAAACATCTGATGTGTAGGATCATCTGTATGCATTCACACATAAACAAATTCATACGTCACATGCTAGAATCTTCATCCTTCTTATCCTCATGACAAATTAAACCTAATATTGCTCCGAATCTCAGAGAAACAATACTAGTAATATACCGTGGTATACAGTATGTCCATTATTAGAAATAATGATAGTGAGATTGTGTTTTGTATTTATTTGAGGAGTGACCAAATACTGGTTCATCATAACAGATGATAAGGAACTGTATGTCTTTATTGTTTTGAAGAGAGAGCATTGTTTAAAAAAATATTCTAGTTGTTTGTCTATCCAAAAAAACTTGTAAAACCTCTGTGATGAATAGAGTGTTTTTTTATCATGGCATAAATTTTTCATATTGTTCCGTTTCCAGCATTAATACTGCATTTAAAATTTTTATTTATCTTGCATATTTAAAATATTTATTTACAATGCTTTTTTTTAATTTTCTTTTTATTGATACTCAGTATTTACACTGCATTAAAAAAAAATTCTTTATCCTGCATATTTAAATATTTATTTGCAATGCATTTTTTTAAATGTTTATTTATCATTTTTATAGTGTTTTATATATATATAGAAATCTATATTATACAAAAAAATTATATATATATA
>JANDJT010000002.1:21316560-21327808 GCA_024331685.1 Stegophilus panzeri | reverse complement strand
GATTTCTTGAGTTAATACCAAAGTCTGGTGAAAATTTCATGTGAATAGCCTCATTGGAAATATATTTACTGAAAACATGTTGACTCGTTCAATACTTATTTCCCCCACTGTATATTATACCATTGTGTCCATACCATCATATCATCACTGTTACACTGTAACTATAAGAGTAACATTAATATCCAGTAGACTCTGTGGTACTGATACAGACTCCAACAACAACAGACAAAGAAGTGCTTAAGGTTTGAGTACTGCAAATGCAAACGCTGAGCACTGTTACTTTTTCACAAGTGTAGAGCATCTATGAAAGAAGCGAAAGGCGTTCATGGTCATATATTATGCTTTTCACGTCCTCTATCCCACAGGTAAAAGCGTTTCAAACCAAGGCTAATCAAGTCAGCCAGACAGAATGTATTATCCCCGAAATATAGCAGAGTATTTCTTTCATAGAGTCTGCAGTTATGTCAAGGGATTTCATCAGCAGCCACAGCAACGTTAGGCTCATTATACCAAATGCTATTGTTTGGCTTATGTTGGTCTCAATTATGGTGTGCATAATGAACCTTTTTTTAATCATTCCTCTCCACAAAATGAGTGCGATATTCATAACCGAACAGTTAAGTGGTTTTTATATGCTTTTAGAAACCTTGAGATGCTTTCAGACTTGGCTGAGTGTTCCTACAACCTGGGAACTGAGTGTTCCTAGTTTTACATGTAGAGGTAGTGTAATGGTCTTTAGACCCATCTGAATCCGTAATATCAGACATGTTTATGGACTGAATGCGTACACATCTGGAAAGCTCATGCTGTATTTTACCTTTAATTAAATATATAACCACAGAAAACATACAGTATAACATATAATTAGATATGTTGGTAAAGAATTTATCGTAATTGCTATAGACGTACAATCACCGGAAACTTTAAGAGGATCACCTGTACAGTACACCAGTCACATGGCAGCAGATCAGTACATAAAATCAAGCAGATACAGGTCAAATGTTTCAGTTAATGTTCAGATCAAACATCAGAATGGGGAAAATGTGTGATCTCTATGACTTTAACCATGGCATGGTTGTTGGTGCCAGGTGGGCTGGTTTGAATATTTCAGAAATTGCTAATCTCCTGAGATTTTTGCACACAACTGTCACTAGACTTTACACAGAATGGTGCAAAAAAACAACAACAAAAAACATTCAATGAGCACAGTTTAACAAGAGGAAAAATCACGTTAATGAGAGTGGTCAGAGAAAATTGGGCAGACTAGTTTGAGCTGAGAGAAAGTCTACGGTAATGCAAATAGCTACTCTTTACAATTGTGGTGATCAGAAAAGCATCTTAGAACCCCAAACCTCGAGGTGGATGGGCTACAACAGCAGAAAACCACATCAGGTTCCACTTCATGTCAGCCAAGAACAGGCATCTAAGTAGGGGTACAAGTCTTCATATTAAAGTGAGTATGGTGCATGTACTGTATGTTTGCAATATTACATCTCTCAAATTAATACATGGAACTGAATTAATGCTTGGTGAAGTGTGAGGTCACGTATTTGCTATATGTTCACCACCACACAGCTCATACCCTAAATACGGTTGTCAACAGCTGCCAAAATAGCATCAAACCTCATCATTCATTTAGTCAGATCTTTTATAGTCATGAACTGGGATGGCATGAATTGTAGCCAGTGGCAATACTTTTATAAAACTAAATCTGTCTGCCCTATGACAAGATTCATTCATTATAAAGATGTATTTTCACTTCTGGCAAGGTAGACACGTTTACTGCAGAATTGATTCGATGATTAGAAGCAGACATGTCACTGGAGCCACTGGAGTCACAGTCACCCTGTCAGTTCTTTATACGGTTGAACTCAAATAGCCTTTAACACACATAGCGGGTTATAACTAGGAAAGCATAGTGAGGCTGAAAATATATCGAAAGTGGTGATCTTAACCAGCTGAGTGCATCTGAAAGCTTATGTCTAATTCCATAAATACAATACATGTATGTTTATGCCCCAGGCAGAGGCTTGCACTATGAAGATTGATCTTCTGCTGAGTGTTCAGAGGAGATAGCAGGGCGCCAAACAAAAGTGAGATGCCTCTGGCACTCTCATTTTGAGAACTCTGTCTCTTTATACCTGAGAAAGAAGGCAACTGTAATTTATATAGACATGTGATACTTGAAATATTAATAAACAATGGTCGCTGTAAAATGGTGTAATAAGATGTTACTTACCTGGTAAGTAAGCGCTGGGAGCTCCAGTGAAAAATAAAATAAAAATTTGAAACCTTGATTTTTATTTAAATGTACAAAAAAAATCACAGACAACGTGCGTGTCAGTCACATATTTAGCCAATACAGTTTAATCTCCATTAAATTGCTGAAAAGATCTGAAATCATTGATGTTATACAACACTGGTATATAAATATTTTATGTAATACAATGCTTTTCAAGCCAAAGAAAAACTTTGAAATACTTTTGGTAGTCTACTTTTTTAAGAACATACCAGATGAGAGATAATGGAAGAAAAAAAGAGAAATATAAAGAAAACAGTACTATTGTGTTTTACTGCATTGTTTTGACAATGACAAAGTCTGAGCAACAAAAAAAAAAACTAAATCAAACAAACAAACAAAAAAAACCTTTTCAGCCTTATCAAAATGTTCTTTTGAACTAGGTACTGAACGATTCACAGATATAGAAACACTTAACTGTACATTTCTAAATGGGGGGGACACACCTGAAAGACCATTAAAGGTTCTAAATTGACCCCCCCCCAAAAAAAAAAAAATGTATAGTGTCGTGCTTCTACTTTGAGTGTCTTTATGAATTAATTTTCAAAAAAAGGAGCAAATAGTGTTCAGAGGGGGTTTTCAGCTAGTTCAACAAAGAATAACAGTTCAAAGAGATTGTAGAATGGACCTTCAGAGTCTGGGGGCTTTAAGTGCAAAGAGCCCTGGTTTGAGGAATCTCCAGCAGAACATTAAGGGTGAAGGCTGGGTATAAGAGTCCTCGGTTTGGCAGCTGAATTTTGAATATACTGCTCAAGGTACGCCTAGAAATGACAATAAAGAGAAACATTTAGATCAATCAATAAATCAAAAGATTATTATAAATATATATATTTTTTAATTAGCATTTTACTTCATATGATAGAATTGTTGAATTCTCAAATCTTACTGGTCTGAAAGTGTTGATTCAATTTTCTATAACAGCAGGCATGACATTAGTGCCGTTAAAGTTTCAATAGCAACAACTAATTCACAGGGACTTGCACACAATGCCACATAATCAAATCTTAATACTAAATGGATTTAAAAATGGGTTTGTTATTTAACAAATGTATAATCACTGATATGGTGATGCTTTCTACAAGAAGATGTTTGTTGAACATCTTTATGGAAGGAGTCTCCAGTGTCAGTGAGAGGCTAGTGAGGGAATAATTGTTTATTTAAGTAAGACCGCATGAGCAAGAGTGCTGTTATACTGAATATCGACTAATAATCAGCACAGCAGCATGCTTGAGAGTGTGATAATGCTTTTATACAACATTACTATAAAGACGAGTAACTGACATATCAGAGACAATATGGCCACATATTTTGTTTATTTTTTCTCTGACAATGAAAATAGTTCCCAAAGAAATCTCAAGTGGATAGAGCATTGGTGTTGCCATGCCAATGCACAGACTGGCTCACAGCCCATAGAAAGTGTAGTAATGGTTTCTGTGTAATAAACTATTGCTAGAATTGAGAATTTATGTTGTGAACACAGAGTGATACAAACAGTAAAATGTCCCAGCACTCCTGGAATGCCGCTTAATGGACTGGAGCTAAGTGCTGTATATAACTACTATAAGATAAGTGACAACAGGATCTGTAACATTAAATGTAACTAGAAATGGATACAAAGTACAATGTATCATTCATTAATTCATTAAAAATTGTAATCATTGACAAATTGCTCTGGTATGAGAGGAACTGATTGGCTATTTTCCTATATCATCATGCTCCACTGTGTTTAATTCCTTACTTTAATCTATTACAGTTTTTTTTCTCCATAAATATTATTTATTGTAATGCAGTAAGGTATGAATTGCTGCAAGTAAAGTTTATTCCATTACAGCATGGAGCATACTGCCAAGGCATACAGCTCTCCATGTTATTCCTGGCAAATCAATTTAATCCAGGTCCAACATCAGAATCATTGTCCTGCCAGCACAAACTGTTTTTATTTATTTATTTATTTATTTTATGAAGTGACACAACAGTACAACTGTACAACAGTCACAAAAGTGACTCTAATATTAATGGGGTACATAAGAACGCAATAATTGAAGACCTTCCCAGTTCTGCCCACTGAAACTAAAATGTATGTTAATGTATGTTAATCTGTGATAATGACATGCAAATGAATACATGGATCTACAATATGATGGCAATTGCTATGCTGGAATTCCTGTATCTATAATACAGAGCTGACTTTAATGATTATTGTACACTTTCAGATTCCTTGTTTTGAAGCTTGAAGTATTTTTTTTTAACACTTTCACCCTTTGAGAATTGACAAGTGGACACTTTTCAACACCTGAATTTATGAGATTTAAGAACAAGGAAGTTTTTTTTTTTGCCAGTAATGAATGGCTGTTTTTCCCCCCTAAGTGACTTGACAGAATACATACCGAGCTCAGAGCTGTTAAATAAGCTTCCACTTATTCATCAGAAAGTGTGAGATGGCTTTGTAGTATTGGTCGTGTAATTTAATTCATTCCAGAACACAAAAAAATTTCTTTCTTAAATCTCTTCTTTTTTTTTTTCCGGCTGCCCATTTTAGCTTTCCTACTTCCTCCTTTCTTTTCTTTTTTTTCTCTCTTAGCCTGTAAGAAACTAATCAATACAGATACAGATACACTGGACTGACCTGAACTATCAAACTGATAATCACCCTCCTGAAGTGAGATGTAAAATTATGTAATTATGTAAATTATGTAAATGACTAATTATTCATTTTTTCATTCTTAATTCTTAGAGTTGTAATAAGAACAGAGACAAACACCAAATACTAAGATACATGTCAAGGTACTGTAAGATAGTAGGGGTTTTTTTTTCCCTGTAAATCTGGGAATGCCTTGGATAGTCTATATTCAAGATTTATGGGTCACTATTTAAATTTAAGCAAATTCTTAGTATTGACCTTTAATTATTTGTACAAAAGGTCAGATTTTTCTTCAGCCTTCCATTGAAGCAAATGTTCCGATAAAAAAAATCTGATTTGTTATGCATATGCTGTCATTAAAGCCAAGAAATGGACATTTCAAATACTCAAATTTCTGAAATTCATGTAAATATTTTACTTTTCACTCAAGCTGTTGCTGATAACAACAATTGTAATGGAAAATTCTCTATTAAATTAAGGGGGAAATGCAAAAACGTTCACTAGTATTTTCACTAGTCTCAGATTTTGAACTCCACTGTATAAAGCAATTTCAGGTCATATGTTAATCGTTAACCCCTTAAACACTCAGCTTCTTATTCATGTACTCATCTTAAATCATATTATTCAGAAACTACTATAAAAGATTTACAATCACACTCATAGTGAAGTTATGAGATTCTGAATTCAGGAGTTTAGGGGTTAAAAGGGTTTCTAAAGATATATATATATTTTTTTACATTTATTTATTTAGCAGATTGTTTTTTCCAAAGTGATTTAAGTGTAAAGTAGATTGTAATCAAAGCTAAGGGATTTAGGATGTTTGCTCAAGGGTCCAGCAGTGTCTTTCTAGCAGTACTGAGATCTGAACTCACAACCTTCATACCAATGAGTCAATTTTAATTAAATTTAATGAGCCCCTTTTAATTTAATTTTTTTGTATGTATCATGTCCAGGATATAACCTTTTTTTTAGATGTAGGAACTTTTATCAGCAAATGTCCTTTACAGAAAAATCACTTGCATTTCCCATGTGATCATATGCATAATATACAAATAACATAAAGGTGCATTTCAACATGTTATGCACATGAAATTGCACATGGGAAATGAACTGGCATGTGACATCGTGTGAAGAATATGTGATGACGTGTGAAAAAAATTATTAGTCATGCGAGAAAATCACAAGTGAAAAACCCCATATGCCCTATGCAAAAATAAATTAATCACGCATAAAAATCATATGCGAAAACAGAACAACGTGAGACATAAACATGTGAAGTGTCTACAAACACACGAATCATGTGAGTATTCACACGTAAAGTTCATGTTTGGACATTCAGAAGTGTCTTTGAATGAATTCATTCTAAGACACCAGACTGTCCAAATATTTATCCTTCTTTTACACAAGACATGAGTGTGTGATGGACAAATGATAAACGCTTCTCAGATTCCCAAAGGACAAGAGTTCAAAGATGTGTGTATATGGACTGAACAAGTTTATGGATCTTAATGTGCTGTAATCTACCGAATAAGAATGATAATTCAATTCAATTCAATTTTTTTTGTATAGCGCTTTTTACAATGGATATTGTCTCAAAGCAGCTTTACAGAAACATATAAACACAGGATACAGATTTTAAGTGTGTGAATTTATCCCTATTAAGCGAGCCGGTGGCGACGGTGGCGAGGAAAAACTCCCTAAGATGATAAGAGGAAGAAACCTTGAGAGGAACCAGACTCAGAAGGGAACCCGTCCTCATCTGGGTAACAACGGATAGAGTGAAAGTAAAAGAAAGTTCATTATGTTTTAATATGAAGTCTGTTTGTTGAACTAGTCCACTGTTCAAAGGAGACCTGAGTGATAAACTGCATGTTGTAATTATAGTCCCAGGGCCTGAGTAACCGTAGTCCCAGCAACCACAATGAGTGTGTACATCTGGAATTGGAGTAGATGAGAGCTCCATCCAGAGTTAGGGCATCCGAACGGATCAGGCAGGTCCGGAGAGCAGAGAGGATCAGGATCGCTAGCATCTCCATAAAATCATGTGTGGCTCGAAAGAAGGAGAGAGGAAGAGATTGTTAAGTAAAACTGTGCTTTACATGAAAGAAAGTCTACTCATGGTAAGCTCTAACTCTCAAGGTCACTGTACACACACATACACACCAAAAAAAAAAAAAAGGGGAAGAAAAAGACTAGTAGGACCTAGTGACTATGTCCAAAGCTTAAAGCTTCGTGAAAGGCCACAGTAATTACAAATGTTGTGCAATTTCAATTATATCAGGATTTAATTATAATGTTTTAATACCCCTCATATTCAGCAACGGCATCTGCATGATAATGTGAATATTAACAGTAGATGGCACTAGACCATCAGAGACCAGCGTCTTGTTGTGTTTTGTTTTATTTGATAACTTTTATTAGTCTTGCAGAGAGAAGTGGGTTACTTCCCTCAGTGTTCATTGCCCTACAGAGATAAAACACTCCAGGGAAATACCTGTATGTTAACTACTAAATGGCATTACAGAGAAACTGAATAGGCCACTCATGCTCCTGCTTGTGAATTTATGGCAGGACCGTAGTGAAATAACATTATGCAGTGTGCATATTCTTTAAAAGCTTCCTAAATGCGAGCGGGTGTCGTTATAACAGTGAGGTCATGATAACCCATATCCCTTGCTGTGTGCAGCGGATTGTGGCAAGGACACATTCACATAAAAAAAAAAAAAAAAAAAAAAAAGAATCAATACCCCATTTAGATTGCACAAATAAAGTCACAACTTGTTCAGCCATCATTGAAGAAATAATGAGATGTAGAAAATAGATGAGCCCCCACATCACTATGCTTAATCTGCCATTAAACACAATTTTTCAAAACATTAATCATATATGCATGTTTTTGCTAGGGTGTTTTTCACTCAGCTTTCTGATTTAAATTTTTTTTTTTTTTAAATGTCATAATCAGCACACTAGAATGTGTGTAAGTGAATATTTAAAATGTCATAATATTTATAATGAGACAATATGTAGTTAAAAAAATAATAATAATATGAAGCAGAATTTGGTATCAATTATTCATGAGATTTATTTGTAAAGCTGCGCAGAGACCAAAGGTATTTTTTCCATCTTGTTGTTGTTGTTCATGAAAGATGCATAGAGGGACAGTTAACATTGGTGACAAATAAATAAATAAATAAATAACAGCAGCAAAAGCAACAACAACAACAATAATAATAGTTATTAGTAATATTTCAGTGTTTGTGTGGTGATACTTGATACTACAGTTACAAATGTCATTCACTCTTATTTTATTGTTCACAGCTAATTGTTTTGGATGAAATGGAAATAAATCCAGCGGGAAAAAAACTAAAACTGACCAGAAAATGAACATTTGTACTTGTGTAACTCATGCAATTTACTCAAATCTATCAGCTTCCATGTTTCTTGCCTCATTTCCATTAATTTCTGTAAATGGAAATGAGGCGATTTATATTTCCATGTACTTCTGTAAATGGAAATATATATATTTCATTATTTCTGGATCTGCATATTTCTAAACTGTACATGTACACATCTGTTTGCTGTACTTTGAGAACCTGCCTCTTTGATTCTGGATACAATCCTCTCCCTTCACCTGACCTTCTCCCTTTAGCACACTTAGTCACCCTACAAATCTCTCCCATAATCTTGAGAGCGCTTGCTTTAATTCCAGCTCCTTTAGTGCCTCGACTCTGCCCGTGTCAGCTAGTCTCACTTTGCGTCTCTGAACTCACACTCCAGGCTTTGTCTCCTTGTAATGAAGAGCAAGTGGTGATTTGTAGGGGGCTAATGTTGCTGATTAAACTACAGATGTTAACAACGCCAAGTCAAGTCGAAGTAGCTTCCACCCAATTGCATAAGTGAGGCTCCAGAACAGCAAGATGCCCTGTGTAACTCGTTTCGTGCCCAAGGATCGCAAGCGAAGCAAATGCTCGGCTTCTTTTGCACTGCTCAGCAAGTTCTACTTTCTGGAAAGAATATTACTAATGAGTCCTTAAATCTGTCAACAGTTTTCATCTGACCATCTGCTGCTTGCCCTCAAATGTACAAAAGGGTCAGGTGAAATTTGCAGGAAGGGACTATGAGTGAGCACTCCCTGATCTGGAGTGGTGTCCTTTGTGCGTTCACACTTTGTTTCACAATGAACTACAGTGAATTGTTTATTGCGTTGAAAACCCGTTTTTTATTTATTTTATTTTACAGTATCATATTTTTTTGTACGACTATAACGCTCTAGGCATCAGTGAGAATCGAAGCAGATTTACTGTTCAAATTCTATTATACTGTGCAATCTATTATTAATCCAATATCTTATTCAGTTCAGGAATGATTTTAATCCCGAACATTATTGGGATTCTGAATAATTGAGGAAACCATTAAAAATAACACACCTTGAGCAAAGAATCTGATGACTTGGGTTTTACGAGCATCCGTTCAAAGTTCTTCAATTCCTTCTCCACGTTTCAGTTTATTTACCTGCAGTAATAGAAATTCATCAAATCATGGCCACCAAAAGCTTAGGAAATCTATATTTATTCTTCAGGAGTACCAATCTTCATATATATATTTTTCCCCCTCTTTCCTTTTACACACAGGAGAATGCAGTCACCACAAAAGCAGAGACTAATGCTTTGAAACACAAATATCTGTGTTCCAACCGTAGAGGACAGTGAATGTGCTCCTTCAGTAAAGAGCGTGTTTTCATGTGGAAGCCTGAGTGTGACCACAATAAATAAATAAATAAATAAATAAAAAATACAAACCCCCAGAAGAGGTAACGTTACGGGTTTGATTGACAGAGTCCCCAGCCGGCTTGTTGCACCCTTGTCTAAGCGGATTTGGGAGGTGATATGCTCTTGGAGAGAATTTTTCCTGACAGGCTTTCACCACCAAGCTCAGAAAACCCTTTTTGTCTTCTTTTTAGTTCTCTATGCAAGGTCCAAACTATTGGATTTCAGTTGAAACCCACGTATACAGATGTGGCACCTGAAGGAATACTGTACTGTATTACATTTTGAGTCCAAAAGTTCTTCTGGAGACTTCAGAAAGAGATTTGCACTAAAATACAAACACAAATTATCAACAATACGCAAAAACGAATGTCACATCATCTTTTGCAACATAACAAAGTGTCTGAACTTCCATTACGTTTCAGCATTTCAACTCACACAACTAATCACCTTTTGTTTTTAAGCCATTCTTTCTTATAATCATCACCAAGGCTGTCTTCATGTCCTCGCTTCCCCTTGTAGAGCTGTCAAAGTATGCCACGAAGACATTAGCTACTAATTTTTCCTTCCTTGGTGATGAGCAATGTGATTAGACAGATCGTAATGAAAATATTCCTCAAGTAAACATTAAAAGGGAAATCATAAAGGGCCCCGTGCAATAATTTCGATACGAGGGTAATAAAGAATAAGTGGCGTGTCTGTCAGCGTGATTTATTTCCACATGTGCAGGAGGTCATCTCTCATTTCAGGCTCTCTGAGATAAAGTTGTGCAGTCTGACTCTGTGGCATTAAAAGCACGAATATTTCCGTAAGCTGTCCTGCATTGCAGAAAAGTAGAATAATCCGTGGTGGTATGAAATTTCTCCTGGATGGAACATAAAAGCCACACTGAGGACTAGAAAAAAAAGGGGGAAAAATAAATAATTTCAAGCTTATATTCACATGATTTGAATAGCGTTGCTGTTTGAAACCTTTACTTCATATCATGTTGTTTTAAGCTGTAAATTTATTATTCACCATCTTCAGACTGATATGTTCATAATCATATTCATACATATGAATTTTATATTTAACCAGTTCAAAACAATTCAAGGTCAAACGGACATCCAAAATCAAATCTCAGAGGAAAGTCACATGTGATGTTTTACATGTTTTTCATGTTATTATTTTCATGTGATTTTTTTTACATGATTAATTTATTTTTCACAATTTGGTTATTTACACAGGTTAATTAATCACTTGTACAGCTTGTGCTTTTATATTGTAAATTGTTTATAATTTTTTTTTTTTTTTTACAATAGTTCATTTACTTTCACAGATTACTTTTTTAGATATGCTTTTTGTTTTAATCCATGTGCTTTTGCTTTCCATTTGATTCAGCTATTTACATATTTCTTTCACACTATTTGTTTATTTTCACTGGTACATTTTTCACCCATGGAGCCTGTGATTTTTTTTTTTTACATTCTTCTTCTTCTTCTTCTTCTTCTTCTTCTTCTTCTTCTTATTATTATTATTATTATTATTATTATTATTATTATT
>JANDJT010000002.1:21305130-21316460 GCA_024331685.1 Stegophilus panzeri | reverse complement strand
CTTCTTCTTCTTCTTCTTCTTCTTCTTCTTATTATTATTATTATTATTATTATTATTATTATTATTATTATTATTATATTTGAGTTACTTTTGCAGGTTAATATTTCAAATGTAGTGCACATGGATTTACTTTCACATGCAATTTTTTTCACAATTCTTTTATTTTCACTGGTACATTTGTCACATTATTTTTCACATATAATTTTCTTTTTAACAGGATTCATTTATTCACACAGCTTAATTTTCACTTGCGGGGCATTTTATTAGGTTTTATTTTCACGTGGTGAATTTTCCACATGTGATTATATATATATATATATTTTTTTTTTCTTTCAAAATGATCATTTCTTTTCACTGCTTAATTTTTCACTCTTAGGGCATTAGGTTTCATGTTTCACATGATCACATTGTTGTTAATTGCTGCTTGTGCACTTTCTGAGCATGCTGAAATAATGTATCTGTACACGTTTTTCACGTGAGCTATTATTTACATAATCACACATGGAAAAAAAAGTGCGTGTGATTTTCCTGTAAGGACATGCTCTAAAAATTACAATCACTTTTGGAGAACTTTTTTGGTTTTTTTTTGGAGAACCTTTTTTTGTCACCCCTATGTTATACATGGCTGCAAATATTTAGAGGCAGAAGCCATATTGGGAGATTGGAGGTAGAATTGAGCCGTTGAGCTCAGCAGCAATCCTGCGCTGCCTGTCACCACGCTCAGCTTCCTCTGGGCATGAAGACATGAGCTAATGGAGGCAGAGGAAGGAAGGAGAGAGAGAGAGAGAGAGCGCGAGAGAGAGAGATCAGTCTCTGGAGCAAACCCTACACAGGGAGGGTGAAATAGAGGTTATGGAGGTTCGTAAATATTTAACCAGGCCACCCCTCCAACGCTGTAATTAGACAGATTACCTGTTAGCCATGGTCCTCCTGAGCAGAGATGTTTTAAAACCGATCCAACCTCCAGGCAAATGGAAAAAGAAGTCAAAAAGGATTTCACGCTGCCCGAGCAACAGCGAATCCTCAATTAATAGTAGAAAAGAAAGAGGAGGACAGAAAACTTTCTCATCTGAAGCAGTGGTTAATATTTAACTTGTTTGAGTACAAAAGGGTTTGGTTAAAAATTTAGATGCCTCGTGGCTGTCCATGGTATTCAGACGTTGAAGAGTGATCGGTCTTAATAGAAAAAAAAAACTGTTTTGGGTTTAGGGTTGATCTTGTGCTTTAAAATATTTTTAAATGCTTTGAACATAAGATATGAGTATCGGACTCCAGGGATGCAGGGTTATAGCCAAGCATTCAATAGAAATGACGAATCCCTCAGCTGAGTGCTAAAACAGATACCACAGTTCAGATACCACAACAGTACGACTTGAATATCTATAAACCTTCACACATCTCACTGAACACAACCAGTGAAGCTCACTAGATAATCACCAAGCTCGAATTAGGTGTGTTAGGAGGAGAAAACCCACAAACCTCAGAGGTCCTTCACAATTTAACACAACATCCTACTTCACTTTGTTGTAGAACTGATTTCTTTTTTGGGTGGGGAAAAAAAAACACTCTATACTTGTGGTGTATTCGTGACGATGATGAGGATGTTATTTATTTCCTTTACATTTAGAATTCTACTTAAGTAAGAGTATGAAATCTTGCTTAATTAAAAGAGGAAGTAGATAGACAAAGTGATATTTTAATAGTGTTCACATGTAATAGAATCAGATATTCACAAGTAAATTATTTTAACTGAGATGAAGTTGGACTTCTGGGTATGTTTTTTTTTTTGTATCACACTTTCACATTTATATTTAAAGTTTATAAGGTTATACATTTTTGTATGACTTTGTTTATATGAAATTGAACAATTAGTACAAATGTAAAAATGTATTGAATTTTAATGTAGGTTTAATGTATATGCTAATAAGCTGCTCTTGTGCAAAGATGAGTGTAATATCTATCTAAATCAATGTGCATTTTATTGCATGATTTAAATCTATAAATCATTTATATATAAATAGGTCAAATGCACAAAAATGTGAATCAGGCAAAAGAAACCAAATGGGTTATGGCACTGAAGTTTTTACTGAGTATTTAGAAGGTCTGAATAAAAAGGTAGGGAGTACAAATGTGTATTTTGATCATGAAAATCTAATTAAGTATGCTCATTAATGTAATGAAGTGCAAAATTATGCTTATGTATAGTACAAGGTACAATGATTTAGCATGTTTCACATGCTTTCTTTTCTTTTATTTGCATTTTTTCATTGACATCGCTGCACAATACCAGCTGTAATCTTGTAACTATGATGTATTTCTAGTAGTGATAATAATTTTTGTAGGAATTATTATGAAACACTGAGTAATATACAGTAAATAGGATTTTATATGTATGAAGCTGACCAATAAACATGCCATAGCAATACCTTTTATATTAAAATTGGTAACACTCTACTACATGATATTAACCATAATATTAATTAACATAATGAGTTAAAAAGATGTTAATACCATGCTATTAGCATTATTAATGGTTAGTCATATAATACTCAGGTGGGTGTTAGTGTACACGCGTCATTATTTCCTAATGTGTTAAGGATTAGTGCATGTATTAATTCATCATTATGAAAGCATTAGTTAAGTATTAAATATATGCTTATTAATTTTTTTTTATTTAACCTTTATTTAACCAGGAAAGGCTCTTGAGATTACAAATCTCTTTTTCAAGAGCGTTCTAGCCAAGATAAGCAGCAGCAAGTCATTTCTCAGTTACAAACAGACAAATAAAACAAATAAAAAGTCAAAATGTACAATCAAAAACCTAACAACACTAGTTAAAAACATTGACAGGACGAGGAATCAGTCTCAAAAGCTTTCATCAATGACTTAAAAACACTTTGTGGGACAAGATTTTCCATTTTTAGGCTACCTTGTAAGGCATTCCAAGCCAATGGAGTAGAGTACATATAAGCCCTTATGCCAAGATTAGTTCTAGCATAAGGGACAGTTAATAAAATAAGATCCTGTGACCGTAGTGAATACCAGCTACTTTTAAAAATAATAAAAATGCACAAATAAGATGGGAGAAACCCCAGAATGGCTTTATATATAAAAAAAATATGCCAGTAACTGATCCTATGGGTGCCTAGAGAAGGCCAGCCAAACCTTTTAAGTGTAATGATGACTAACAGTTTTGCAGTTTAGAATAAATCTTAATGCTCCAGGGTAAAGGGTGTCAATTGATTTCAAACAATGGGCAGAACCTGTGTTTGTGAACCTTATAGTAAACTGTTAACCTAAAATTTCATACATCAACAGTTTTAATGGCTGTTTTGTATGAGCAGGTTGTACACAGTGCCAACATTATCCAGTGGGGAATTGTGATGATGATGATGATGATGATGATGATGATGCTGTAGTGACTATTAAATAAACAGTATAATACAGTGGGGTCCAAAAGTCGGAGACCACGTTGAAAACTGGGAATTTTCTGGGAAATAATCAGAAGGTTTTAGAAAAAGTAAAAAATAAAGTAAACGCCCAATGTCTTGAATATTTAATATTGAAGATTCTGCACTATTTCTGGGTCCCTATTTAAAGGTAAGCAAATGTGTGATATTAATTGCTTTGTACAAAAGATCAGATTTTGCTCACTCATGGATAATCCCTTCTAGTGGAGTATGTGTTTAGATGACACTCCGATGGATTTGATAGAAAAAAAAAAAAAAATGGATCATAATGTTTTGTATAAACTTGTGTAGTCCATGCCAGCTCGAGTGTACACTGTCATTAAAGCAAAAAGGGGACGTACTAAATACTAAGAAACTCAGGAATTGATGTAAATATTTCAAGATTCTCCTTTCCACTCAAGTTGTTGTTAATAATATAATTTGTAATGAAAATTGTTGTATTCAATTAGAAAAGAATGCAAAATAGAAGCATTGTCACTAGTGCTCTCAGACTCACTATATATAATCCTGGATAGTCACTGATTTACTCGTAAGCACTTTAGAGTATGTAGTATGATTACAAACTTCCTGATGCAAAAAAAGTTGTCACTGTTTATGGGTATGGCAGGTCATCTTCTCAGCTACTATGGGATGAAGATTATTGGCCTACACTGTCAAAATTAGCATGTGAAAATATCTTGAATATTTTAAAATAGTTTTAAGCAGTATTTCCCATCATACCCATCAGGCTTACCAAAAACAGAACACAAAACATTAAAAAAAAAAAAAAAAAAAAATCAAGCTTAAAATAGTCCTCTTCTATTGGCAGATCATTTTTCTCATTTTAAACATTTATTTCTAGAATGCAAATCTATCTGCCAATAGAATAAGTATATTTAAAGCCTGAAATGAGTAAAAGCTAAATCTAAAACAGGTTAAATAATCTGACATTAGATACATTTTCCCATATTCAAGATATTATAACTTGCTACGATATAATTTTTCCAGTGTATATATTACAGATTATAACAGAGACATGCATCTATACATTGATGTTTCTCAACTATAAAGTCTCAGTCATTCATTTTTTAAATACATTTTTGATATTTGCTCGGTTTCACAATTCAGAAACTAAGAAATGGTTCAAATTTGAGCTGCATAAAGGATTAGCAATTATTGATTTTTTTTCTTCTTCTATTCTTATTTAATGATACGTAAAAAGTAAAACTGCTTGATCATATTCGTACATTGTTTTTGTGAGATCCTGTACATCAAACTTCTGAGCAAAAGTTACCACGGGGTAAAACAATTTGCAAACTAGAGCAATCATTGATCACTTTTCTATTTGCATATCAAATTTACATGTTTTCTTGTCATCTACGTGCGGCTTTGCTGCAAAGTATTATCAAGAGCCTGGCTAAATTTGCAAGCGAGTGCTATAACTCGGTTTTTGTGCTATTTAAAGTCCGATCTGACAGCAAGTCAGAAAGTTTCGCCGTCCTTGATACTTGGATGCCTTCAAGGACTTGCCTTACATTACGCATCAAGGCCTTTGGGACTATGTTTTTGTAGTGTACACTCTATGAACTTGCTCCCCCAGTGTTTTTAATTAACGGTGATCACCATTATGCCTGCATACAAATACGGTTTCGAATGCTACTAAGAAGCGCAAGTGAGCAGTTGCCATATGGCGCTGTCTGACATGAGGAAAATGGGCCACTAGTCCTGTCTGTTCTCTGTCACTGAGCACGCTAAGGTGCTCACACATTTTTCCTTACCTGATGGAGATGCTGCTTACTCCATCATTTCTTAATCGCTTGTTTCTTTACATGGGAATAATCAGGCTATTTAATATATTTGTGAATATTTTAAGCATAATAATATAGTGTGTATCTCTGGAGTCTAAATTATTGGGTGATTATTGAGTGTTCGTCACCTGAGTGCCAAATTATTATAGGCTAAAGCAGGGGTTTTTGCAGTTTTTTTGCAGCCAGGAACCCTTTTAACTAAAAAAAAAAAATGCTTATTCATACAATTATCTAATCAACCATTCAGCAGCACAATGCATAAAATCATGCAGATCCAGGTCAAGAGCTTCAGTAAACGTTCACATCAACCATCCGGATGACTTTAACTGTGGTATGGTTGTCGGTGCTAGAAAGGCTGAGAAAGTTGGGGATTTTCATACACAACAGTCTATAGAGATTACACAGAATGGTTTCTGAAAAAAAAAAAACATCCAGTGAGTGACAGGTTTTAAGGTGCAAACATCTGGTTAATGTGAAAACTCAGAGGAGACTGACCAGACTGGTTTGAACTGACAGGAAGACTACAGTAACCTAAATAATGACTCTTTACAACTGTGGTGAGCAGAAAAGCATTTCAGAAGACACAATACATTGAATCTTGAGGAGAATGAGCTACAACAGCAGAAGAGCTCATCAGGCGCACTCCTGTCAGCCAAGAAAAGGACTTTGAGGTTACAAGTAGTACAGGCTCACCCAAATTGGACAGTTGAAGAAGTTTAAATGTCACCTGATAATATTTTGCCAATTTCTTGGATCCATAGAGCTCTTTATTCCTGAACTTTCCACTCACAGAGCACATTTTTTTATTAAAATTGGCAAGTTATTGAGGTTTGAATTAAATCCATTTAATTGAAGTTACCATTCAAAAGAGATTAATAATTGCAGCAATTCAATGATATAATAGCGTTGAAAATGGTGGGCTATGGTTTCCACCACTATAACAAAATTAAAAAAAAAAAAAAAAAAGAAGGGGCAATGCTTAATGGACTACTGGGACTACTGGGGCTCCCTGGACCCCACTTTGAGAACCATGGGTCTACAGCAAAAAAAAATCAGAAATGCACCTAAGCCATGAAACTGCATTTGTAAAGAATTTTTCCCTTTTTTAAAATCAGGATATGCTAAATATTTAGCTTAAAGCTATTCTGAACAGGAACAAGAGAACAACACCTACAACTTTATTATACAAATACATTCACACCGCAGTAAAGGCGTCCTGCAAACTGGATTAATTTCATCAATCTGAACTGAACTTGAGTAAGACTGGGCAGTATAAATCAGCATCGCACTGATGACCAAGCTTTGGTAGTGCACTAAAATGAGGCTGCCTTGGTCCGTGGCTTTGAATTATTAATTTCTCTTCGCAGTAGGAATGTTTGTTAAACAGTGGGGTCTTCAGCAGTTCACTTCTTCTGCACCAGTGCTGCTGCACCCTAGGGAGGCAAAGAGTGTACCCTTTAGTGAGCCCATAAGATGGGCCTGTCTGGTTCAGAACACTCTGGTTACAAATTGAAAAGCTGAACTAGAGAGAGAGAGAGAGAGAGAAAATTGGATAGAGAATCACCTCTTTCTGAATTTAAAAAAAATATTTTAACATATATTGGATAGCTGAGCTAAAACAATGAATTTGTGAATAAATGTAATAAAAGATATCAGATTAATTTACTTTTTTGATGTTTTTTCTTTTATAAATAAATTCCTAAATAATATTAACCCAAATTAATAATAATAATAATAATAATAATAATAATATTAATAAACAAAGTAACTAGCAATAAACAAACACATAAATAAATATGTAAATAAATAAATACTAGCATGTGTATTATTATTATTATTATTATTATTATTATTATTATTATTATTAATTATTATTATTAATATTATTTATTTATTTATTTATTTTCACATTTCACTGCCCTATAGTTTTGTCACCTCAAATAGTACTCTTATTTACTGAAGCCTTCTGTTAGATGACCTAATCAATATTGTGTGGTACTCACATTACAATTTTTTGGAGTCCAAATAATTGGCCCATACATTATGAATCCAAAATGTCACCTATGGCAAAAGACTGTGGAGAATTTGGAAAGAATTTCTGTGGGGATTTTTTTTTGTCTTCATGTTGCTGTCCTGTGGTTTTCTAGCCTTGGATATGAATCTTTTTTAAAGCCTATAGATATTTGACTGAAACCAGGTAAAAAAATTTAAACGAGTCAACATTTCAGTCCTTCTTCTTATTTCTCCAGGTCTTCTCTACATCTCAGTATGCCTCCTTTAATCATGCATTGAGGAATAAAATCTAGCAGGGTAGACACGGCTTGGCGTCTCTCCACTGGAGGCGTGTGACAGTGACTTTGATCTCACGGCGAATGCCGGCCGATGCTGCAGGAGAAAATTATCAATGAGGGCAAGGGGGAAAAGAAAACATTGCCCCAGCCAATTATCAAGAGTTATGTTTTATTCAGAACCCGAGCCGGGCGCCCATGAATCTCCTGTACATTTGTGGTTGGAGAAAAAAAAAAACTGAAATAAAAATGCCTCTTTTATACCAATGAGCTGTTTCATTTGTATCAAGGATTCATCAGTTGCAGGCTTTTTCTTTAACTCTCTTCTGCATTAGGAGCTACTTTTGTTTGATTAGCTGAATAAAGAGATACATTCATTTATTTCTTTTTTTCAGGACTGAAGTTTCCTAGAGTGATTATTTTTCTCCACTAAGATTAATTGTTAACCTGAATATAAACTTTCATCTCCACAGATGTGTAGAATCAGTGATGTTTTTTTTTGTGCACAAACAGCTGTAATAGGTAAATGTCACCAGCATACACCAATCCCACTATATAGTGAATTGAGTTATAACTGGCTGAAAAGACAATTTCCAACACGTCAACCAAAGTAGGTTGAGTCACCGGTACTGAAATAAAACCAAGGCTTAAAACAAAAGCGCTGACGGTGGAAACTTGACAGGGTAAACCAGTGATGTGGGTAAATCCACAATATTCTTATTCTGTGTGCATTGTGTAATATCTCAGGCTGAGACATCCCAAACGTATTTTACATATCTTATGCATGCCACTGTTGTAACACCGCTCATCAGTTAACATGGACGATTATATTGCTCTGAATGAGGCTAAGCAGCTTACTTATGCGCTCAGCTAGCTGTGTAACCTGATTGTGATAATGAGAACATATTTCAGCGGCAGGGAGTTCACTGCAACCGAACACTGTTTTTCTCATGAGAAAGGCCGGCTGTCAATCTAAAAAAGCTCCATCGGAGCAATATGTCTTCCGGGTGGTGAAGACGGAAGCACAAGTTTAAAGTTTTTCTCCGTGTCTCTTGAGAGGTTTATTATTGCAGACTAGAAAATCTAATGCATTCTTACAGCTGCCGTGTCATTCAGACACGAGGCAGAGCAGCAGTTGCATGAATCCTCTGTTACAGCTATATGTATGTATATTCATATACTTAGAGTAGTCATAGTGTTCATAGGAATCCAGATGAATTTGTCAGTCTTAATATAACACTTTTATAATTATTAGATCAAATATATGAACTAACAATATAACATTGTTAAAAATGTATTATTTAACTGTTTCATATATATTTATAGATTTATTTATATTAAAGACAGCATTGATCTGATATCCAGCATTGGCATTGGGCCGATACCAAAAATGGTGGATCGGATATCGGATATTGGAGAAAGCATATCGGATATCAAATCCCGTAACAAAAAGCCAAGAAGATTGGAATTGGATTTGAAAATTGAATTTATTTTAGGAACTGGAAATGTTTACGTATAATGGGACTGTTTTTTCCCCTATTGTTAGGATAGAATTTTTTATATTTATACATTATGCATCATTATATTTATTATATTTACAATGTAAGTGATTTTTGTGTGAAAGGATTTAACTGTGAAATGCCACACAGTTAAAGCTTAGTAGTTTTTAAAGAAAACGATATCGGATGGGTATCAGGCTGATACTCAAGGTTTCAGTATCAGTATCAGAAAAGAAAAGAACGTGGTATCGTGCCATCTCTAATTTATATTACATATTAGTCAATAATAATAATAATAATAATAATAATAATAATAATAATATTTTTTTTTAAAACAAAAGTTCAGGCCTTTGCTGTACAGATACTGTGAAAAGCTGACACATCACACCTCTGGCATGAAGGGGGTGCTGCGACTCCTTGGTTCTCCTCTACCGTTTTTCTCCCTCACATTCCCTTCATTCAGTGGCAACACAAAAAAAATCTAGCTAGTACAGACCAAAAATAATAAATGCAAATCACTATCAAGAAATCACACATGACTAATTCATCAAAGTACTGCAGGGTCATTTTTTTGGTCCTCACTACTGTCTCATTTCTGTGGTCAGTGTTTCATAAAGTCACATGGTTTTATTAACCATACATAACCAGTGCACTGCTAAGTTCTCATTTTTGTAGCAAGAAAAAGCAAAGCAAAAAAACAAAAAACAACAACAACAACAACAAAAAAAACAATTAGATTGTAATGTCATAAATTTTAAAAATGGATTCATTTGGTTGAAGTGGATCATAAAAAATGACTTATTCACTAGAATAGCTTTCCACATCTGAATACATATTTTACATGTAAATTTTGTGCATGTGTGAAGGAATTAATTTGGGGGGCTATTTGGAAATTCCTGTGCGATGAAAGGGAAAGAATATCCACCCTAAAATGATTAATGTGCTGTTCGGGTACACAGAAGATTGAGCGATCCTGTCATCGCACCATATGGTACCAATTTATTCCAGCAAACCAAAAGGCCAGTTCACTTCACAGGCTCCTGTGGCTCTGTTTTGCCTCATTCTCATGCCATGTTCTCAGAGTAACTGTGATTATACCACGGTACTGGACACTAATGCAAAACTGAAAGTCACATGTCAAAAAACATTTTTGTGTGCATGCATGTGTGTGTGTGTCTTTTAGTGAACTGATTATTTGTCAGAAGGAAGACATTATTCAAGAAGGCAGTGAGGTCTGAGGTGAATATTTCCAAGACCAGGTCATAAATCCAATTAAAAAGGATATGAGTGTGCAAGATCAATAGTTGAAAACAGGTCATAAAACTCACTACACTCATTTATTTCTTATTTTTCTACATTATGTTTTTGTTTTATTGAAAAAAGGTGGGACAGAGTATATTCACATAAGACACTTTTCTCTAAAGGTAAATGTAGACGCGAGTAAGTAAGCAAATAAATAATGAAATAATGAAATGAAATAAATAGGCTTTTGAAACAGCATGCATGTTGTCTATGTAAATTCAGTCTAAAACTGATGGACAGTTGCAAAACTCTGCATCCACTTACTTCTTTTCTGTTTCTACTTTCAGTGAAATTAAAACGTCTTGGAACGCTTCCTGGATCATGTTGGGGCAGGAACATTGGGTAACATTTTCTACATAAGATTTCATTAGTATTATAAGGTTCTATCTCCCATTCATTCTTCAGATAGAAGCCCAGAATAAGGCTTCAAGGTCAAAACAATGCTTTCTGAGTGCTCATCATTTTTCAAACTGGATAACAAGGCACTGTATGGATTTTTATAAGCTCTGGTAAAATGCTGTAATTAAGTCCTAGTTGATGTGTTTATCTATTCATGGTAAATTTATGAAAGAGGTTTTTTTGTTTTTTGTTTTTTGTTTTTAAGAAATATCATGAATGTGCTGCACAAGTGTTCTTGTTACTTATAAGAACAAATCATTCATTACAATCTTACTTTTCCAGAACAGATTCATTAATTTGAATTCATTTTAATTACTTTGTTTTTATGTACAGGTTCAGTAACATTTTTTTTCCATGTTTACAAAATTTGATGATTCTTAATAAAGCTAAAAGTGCTTTATAATTTCACCCAGATCGTCAGTTATAGCACTATAGCACTACTACTGTATACAGTAAAGTAAAAGGCATTATAATGACTAATAACACTTGTGTTACATGTTTATAGGACTTTATGTCATTAATCATAGTACTTAAATATAGATTTACTGTAGATTATAAATGGAAATAAAGTTATTGAATTATATA
>JANDJT010000002.1:21292873-21305036 GCA_024331685.1 Stegophilus panzeri | reverse complement strand
CCACATTATCTACAATTATTTTTTGTGGTGTGTTTGATAAATAAATGGTTATTTGCCTATGATGCTATATATATATAAACCGTAAATAAAAATCTCAAAAATATAAATTTGATGTAAATTAGGCCAAAGGTGAGCATCTAAGATTCCCAGGGAAAAGTAGATGTTTCAGGTCAAACTAACAAAATAAATAAATCAATAAATAAAAGTTTTAAGTTCTACTCAAATAGCTAGTTTTCTATTGTGATGTTTCACACTCAGTGCTTAGTGTGTAGATTTTTGCGTAATGTTCTTGCTAGTCAGGCTATGCTAATGTTAGCTTGTTGGCTATCATTACCTGGATATCAGTCAAGGTTAGCTGAATATAACTATTTCAGTGGATCTTCCATTTTGACTCCAATTAACTTCACTCCACATCACTTCACATGACCTCGATGGCCGTGACTGTGGCAAAATTGGCTAAATGATGAGATTGTCCACTCTGTAAGCATCTACTTTTCCTTGGGAATCCAAGATGACTAACCTCATTGACTTTCAAATCTGTATTTTTGAGATTGAATTTTAGAGATTTGTATTTAGGGTTATGATTATATATTTTAAGTTAAAAAAACAAAACAAAAAAAACACATACATTGGCAAAATGTACATTTATTAAATACACCACAGAAAAAAGCATGACATGTATATAATTCCGATATATGAAATTCATATTCAAATACTTTTGTCAGATTCCAAGCTTACAAGCTTCATAGACAGTGTTATTAACAGTTGCTCTGAGCTTTTATAGAAATGGGATGTATAAAATCAGTTAACAATAAATGTACATCTAGAATCAAGTTAAACACATCGTTAGAGTTTCTAGCGTAGCTTTAATACTGACATTCATGGAGACACCCTGGAGAGAAACCACAGCGCTCAGAAAGCAATCTGTTAATGTTGTAATATTGCTGTTTCTGGTTGTTTCACTGCCTAAAGGGGTTTAGAAAAAAATTAAACGGCAAAAAAAATCCAGAATAAGAAAAAGCAGTGCCAGTGTGTATCTCTTGGCATGTCGAATTAAGTTGAAAGGTATAATTTGCCATGTCTTGAGGTTTATCGCTTACCCCCGTTTCTGGAGTCTATCCTGAGAAATATAGATTTAGAAAGGGACACTGAGATTCATTGCTCACTTTTGAGGATGAAACACGGTTGTTGAGCTTCATGGATGTAATTCATAGCAGCTTTTTTCCATGGATTGTAAAAACGTTAAACTGGTCCATGTTGCAAATGTGGGATCTTTGTACGTCTGCCACATATTTATTTGGCAACTAGTCTTACTATATAAATACCACATCAGTCTGTTAAAGATGTTGTAAATTATATGATATGGTCAACTAAAGATTAAACATAACTATGTCTATAGTCATAATGTAATTCTGTATTGTAATCAATTTTGTAATTTTTTTTTTTTTTTTTAAGTCAATCTTCTTTCTGGCAAAGTGTTTTATTTGCTGTTTGAGACAAGCTTGATTACTTTGATTATTTTGTTAAATTCGTGAAAAACTTTCAGGGAAGAAAAAAACAACAAAAACGACACACACAAACTAATTAAGTTGCTAGAGCGAGCAAAGATTGCAGATTGCAGATTTCTTTCTTGCAGTTTTTTCAGTCAGAGGTCTCTTTAAAATTCACTTACATTATGTACTGAATGGATATTTGTTAAAAATAAAGATAGGTATTTAAGGAAAAGTACAGATTAATAGATTTCCAACACCATTTTCCAGATTGTTAATTTTCTTGCCCCTGCAGGCAAGTATGAGTATGGAGGATAAACCTTTTTATAGGCTAGACTCAATTGGTTTTCATTATCGTAGATGTGACTTTGGTTTAAATGTTTTTTCCTAATCCAAGGCCAATCCTTATTTGCTTACTCTCTCTCTCTCTCTCTTTCTCTCTCTCTCTCTCTCTCTCTCTCTCTCTCTCTCTCTCTGTCTGTCTGTCTCTCACGTGCTGTCTCAGTTGCTAGGGAGAGAAAAGAAGTCTGCCTCATATTGAATGGCTTGTATATCCTTTCTTAGCTAAGTCATTCTGACACTCATTGTCACTGGATTGCAATATACAGTATCTCTCTTTCTGCCATTCAGCACTGGCTTGGTTTTCATCCTGGCTTTTTTTTCTTTTTTTTTTTTTTCAAAATGAAGGATAAACTGCTTTGAAGCACAGTTGTATCATGTACTTGGGTCCAAATGGCTACATTCTCTATCCTCTGTGTTTTCTCACTTCTGTTCTTAAAGACTAAGGAAATATAGCACAACTTTGCATGTTGTCAGACCAGTCAGCTGGAATAAACATTTCAATTCCAACGCAATCATCCGCACCCCTAATAATTACAGGCGCACATCTCAGAGACGCCGGTTAATGAGTGTGTTCATTGGTGTCATCATGTGCTCCGCAAATACGAAAACAGGAAATAATATTGGAAGTGGAATGGAGGTTAATGGCTTGATAATTCTGCCTTCATGAGGAGATGTGTTTTATCTACTTTGCATTGCAAAGAAAGCAAGATGGCATCAACCTAGGGGTTGCTTGACGTTTGAGTTTGTGTTGTGTATATGTGCAAACCCTTCTCTATGTTATTGAGCACCCCCTAGGATTGGCTATAGAAATTTCTAACAGTTTAGTATCAGAGACAGTAATGAATGTATTTATATAGTGCAATTGCTGATCAAAAAGCAATACTATTGCAGTACCACAACAAGCGTGTGAGTAACAAATGCAAAGATTTTCTGATTTTGTAGCTAGAAACATAGTGCTGGTGCTAACCACATTGTCTTGAGAAAATTCTCTGTGACTCATTCAGCCATGCATGCTGTGCACTTCCTTTTACACTTAGCATATTACATGTTAATCTACTGCATAAATTAAATTTAAATCAATCCTGCAACGTGATATTTTGGTATTCCTCTCCACCATTTGTACCAGTATTCACATCTCATGGGATAAAACACAGCATTTGGAGTGTACATATACTGTAATTTAAACACAGCTGCTGATGTATTTCTGCCAATGCTTGTGAAAACTAGATTTCTTACTAAGTAAGAAATAAATCATTGATGGAGTTACCACAACAAAGTTGATTGAATTCCAATAACAGCATGTCTTGAAGTGTTTTTTTCCTCTTATACCACAGTAATTTGCCAATGTTAGGATTTTCTTTTTTGTCGATTACATATTGAAAGTTTTCTCCATTTATAGTTATGTAGCCTATAGTTGCAAAAATTATACTTTAACAAGTGAAGAGACATTATTTAATATTTTTCATTATGAGATTATTATATAACAAATGTAAAATAATTAAGCCTATTTCTAAACATATTTTTTTCCACATGAAATAAGCACAATTATCTGCCAATAAAATAAGTCAGTTAATGAATGAATTAGGTATGAACAGGAACACCTAGAAATATGATTAATAATCTTATCTTTATGTAAAGGCAGTCTATGAAATATGTGTTGAATTTAATGATACTGTACTTACCTGCTAAGATATCTTATTCATTGATTTATTTATTTAATATAATAAAAAAAAAAAAAAAAGTTAATAGTAATGAATTTATACTACTACTACTACTAATAAGAAGAAGAAGAAGAAGAAGAAGAAGAAGAAGAAGAAGAAGAAGGAGAAGAAGGAGAAGAAGAACAAGCACCAATATTTGTTACAGTCTGACAGAGTATTATTTGATTAAACCTTTTTGTGTAGAAAGTTTAGACAGAAATGCCTGACGCATGCTGCATATGTTACCAAGTTGGATTGGCAACAATATAAGAATGGTGTTCATCCCTCAGTACAGTTCCAGACTATGCCAAGGTGCACTGAAAGGCAGACTGTTATGGCCCAGCACCTTTCTAACTCACTTATGTTGCTTTTCCTTTAATCTTCCACCCATCTGTATGTATGCAGTAGGTATATAAACTAAAACTATATGCTGTATTATTGATAGCTCCATTTATTCTTTTCACTTGTGTTTTCACAAGATTATGGCTGCTATGATTTTACCCAACATATTGCTGAATGGTGCTCGATGTTTGTGACCATCCATCTTCAAATTCAGTGTATGTTTGAAAGGTCATGATCCCCCAAAAGCAAAGTTTCCCAAAAGCGCCATAAAGTTCATTGTAACTGTAGAGAAAGTTCTCAAAGTGATGCCCAATTTACCATATAACAATCACCTTTGTGCTGTGATGTTTTTGGAAAACTTACCCAAGTTGCAGTAAGATCTCTTAATGGTAAATCTGTAAGTACTAATCAAGTAACTAATTTGCTCAGCCACATTTATTATAGGAATGCCTATAAAGACCTTTAAATACCTTTTAATACTTTTGTCTTCTTGAAATTTTAATGGATAACTACACCAAAATGGTACTATAATCATGTTAGTCATACAGCCTATAATATGATTTTAGACTCAACATTTTAGCATAGAACTGTGTGATCTTTATGCTTTAATTAATATAGTTTATAAAGGTTGTAAAGAGATTAATGTTAGGGCTTGAGGAGGGGATAGTGTTCATGTCTGCACTGAAAAAAGAAGCTCAAACATTTTATTTACTTAATTCAAATGTGCACATCGGTTCCACATGACTGAACTGAATTACATTAACACAGTTTGTTTTTGTACATCCAACATGATTTGATCATGTATTTACAAAAAATCAAAAAATCAAACCCAGGTTATAGGCATCCTGTGACAGCCACGTTATCACTACATTCTATACTACTGCACATATTTTAATCATATTAATTTCATTCTATAGTTTTAGTTCCTGTTAGTGCCAGCATCCTGACAATATTTCATAATGTAATTGTTTAAGTTAAGTTTACATTAATACTATGTGACTTACCCACGCTCACTCAAAATAAATAAATCTAGCCATTAGAAACTTGTTTACATTAAGTTTAGTATAAGCAACGAAATCACATTTTGATGATAAACTTTTAATATTTTTATGTAAAATATACGTAATATGTTCTCTTAAATCTGACTCATGTCATATTCTATATATTTTTTCAGTGTGTTCTTTTGACTTTGTTTGTATGAAACAGAACAAAATCCAACCAAAACACTCCTCGAAATGTTGAAGAGATCTGGACTGAGCATCGCAAAGTTAAGAAGATCTTAAATGGGAGAGAGAGTGTTCACTGTGATGTACACATTTTGCCACCTAATGGGTGCTCTCTACATTGCCATTGGAAGCTACTTGAGGTTTAGATAATCCAATCAGCCTAAGAATAGCAATGTCTGGAATAGCAATGGCTAATTGGAAGCATTATTAAAAAGCAGCACACTGGGAACAATGATAGATTATATTTCACTGCGTATAGACAGCAATATAGTGGTTAGACTGTATACTAAAATGTTCAGAGAGTCACCCAAATGAGATGGTGATGCAGGGGTGATGCAGATTAGATTAGATTTAGTTTTGTAAGAATAAAGTTGTAAGAAATGATATGAGTACTAACTAACCCTTCCTCCAACTTTAACATTACCTTCAAATGTTTTCATTAGGAATATAACCAAAAACGAACACATAATTCGGAATGAAGAGTGTGCTGTGACACAACACAAATAAGAATAGGAGGTACACTATTGTTTTGTTTATTTGTTTGTTTGTTTTTTTTAAATAATGCTTGGCCAAAAGGTTCACAGGGTATTCAGGATAAGCATTAGGACTGGCATAATGATGCAACTAAAAAATCACAAGTGGGAGGTTTTGTTAAGACAAATCTGTTGTTAAGATAAATTATTAACTCGAATGATATAAGTGAGGTTGAGGAACTGTCAAAGCTAGAACTCACATACTATGCTGACAGCGCTTGCATTTCTAAAATTGTACCTTTCTTTTTTTTTCTCCTTCCTGTTTAGGCCACACCCACTTTGGGTTTAAATCCAAATACAGATACCAAACAGATACAAATACAGATACGGATTGTGCATTGTGTTAAACCCCTAGTTTTCATACAAACTGAGTCAACTGTTATGAATTTGAAAGTTTAAAACCTTGCACCATAAACATTGGATCCAGTCTTCCATCACACACACAGAACAGATATATATATGTGTGTGTGTGTGTGTGTGTGTGTGTGTGTGTGTGTGTGTGTGAAAGAGAGAGAGAGAGAGAGAGAGAGAGAGGCATGCTGTTCATTCATATTCACACTATTAACACACTGGCACCTGAGCACAGTCCCCACTCCCCCAGCGTTGTGGATGCAGCCCGTGACAGCAGGAGCTGAAGGGAGGTCAGTTGACAAGATGTCACAGCAAGCCTCTGATCATTGGGTTGTAATTAGTGCCTTGTTGCTCTCAGATGTGTCTCTAGCCGAGCAGCGGTGTTGAGAAAAATAAGAGTGGTAGAGCTATGATGGCAGACCCTGGCCCTGTTCCAGAGCCTCTCAAATCGCTTCCTTTTCTCATCTTCTTTCCCTCTTGTCACATGGTTGGTGAAGCAAAAATGGCAGAATTGCTTGTGGATTCACTCCCAGAAAAAGACAGGACACTTCTTTAGAGTGGTAGAGTTCAGTCTCTTATCTCTGGGTTGGGCTCACTGGGCATTGGGACATGTGAAGTCCTTTTTTTTATGACTGCAGCTGGTGTGTATTCCGTCTATGTCACTGTCACTCCTGAAGGATGGGAGTACAAAGATATCGAGCTATCGCTGTTTTATGGAACAGCTGTAACATTCGTGTAAAAGAATTCCACACTAGTGTATGATGAATTATGGTTAAAGTATATAACGACATTTTCTTGCTGTTGTAATGAAAAGCAATACTAAATCATAGTGTGTCCGAATGAAAAAAAAAAATATATATATATATATATATATATATATTTTTTTTTTAATTTAATACCATTTAAAAAGCATTCAATAGCATTTCATTCTGAAACCGCTTCACACTGTATTAGCAGTGGAATTATAAACGGACACTCAACTCAACTGGCTCTTTTAACACAGTTATTCATTTAGTATGCATTTAACTTCTCATAAAAGTCTTATAGTGCATAAAACCCATTTGTTTATCATATAATCAACGTTAAAACATTACGTAAATGATTCAATCATACGCAATTGTCCTGAGCTTTTACTTTACTGTACATTAGGTATTTCCCCACTAAATGCCACATTTCTTACTTGCAGTTTATCAGCAGGATTACCATCTTATTTTACAAGTCATTTTCAAGTGGTGAAGAGGAAAAAAAAAACTAATTAAGCCTCAATAAATTAATAGGGCAGGAATTTCCCAGCGATTTCTCTTTGTCACAAAACCCCACCATGCATTGTATGCTTTATCACTTAAGTGCCTGAGACCAATAAACACAAAATAAAACATCGGTCTGTTCTAAAATGAATGTGAAGTCTCTGTAGAGTGTGTTAAATTGCTTTCACCCCCTTAGCTGACCCTCTGAATAGACAGTTAAATTAAGTACACTGACAACTCTTGCCTTCCTTTTTGATTCAAATAATTGGACGTTCTAATAAGCCAAGGAGATTTTATTAATTCTACAGTAGACCTTGGCTGTGCTTTATATTGTATATTTATGTATATTTTACTGAAGCCCACTTTAAAATGCCAAGTACTCTGAATTGATATACGTTTTAATCTGAATTGGTATACGTTTTACTCTGAAATGGTATACATTAACCATTCAAAAATCAATACTAATGAACAGAAATTAAAATAAACAAATAATCAAAAACTAACACATAAATCCCAGGACCAGGTTTCTCCTAGTGTTTAATGGTTCTGTTGGTCTTTTTTGCCACTCAGTTGACACAGCTCACTTTAGGGACCCTGCTTGCTGGAAGTACTTCGCTGGAGTTCTTTTCAATCAAGTGTTTAGACCACAGTGCTGGGAGCTGGGGAGGCCCCAACCTCACTCAAGAATATTACCAACTCACCCAACCTGCATCTTCACAGTTATTGCTTCCCAAACTTGCTACTCTGCAACAAAATGCCTGAAAATATTATTAGAACTGCTGGACATCTCCCTGTTGTGTGAACTAACTGATTGCTCTGTTGTCCTGTTACAGCATGGTCCTGCTTGCAGTGCAGCACAATGTTGGATTTCCATTCTCTCTGGAATCTCTCTGGAATGGTTTTATGACATAGATTAAGCATAGGATCACCATTGATGGTGACGTTAAGTTCACATTCTCCACCAACCTTCACAAACATTTCTCTGCTGGCCTTCATGCCACCACCTGAAAAGATATCCTCAGAGCTGCTAGCACAATCACTTCAAATTAAATGGTTCCTTGTGAGTTCTTTAGATAAGTTTGTCTTCCCCACCTTCACCCCCATACGCGCCCCATGCACCCCCCCCCACACACACACACACCACCCACTTGGTATAATTCTCACCAATGACAGCTACCAACAGGAGACATTGAAAGCTAACACATGCTAACTTCAAGACATGCAAAGCCACTACTCATGCTGCATCACAGGGCAGTGTAACACACTTGGAGAAAAGTGCTATCTACCCTCTTCCACATACTGTACATGAGCTCACAGATGTCCGCAATTGGCTACTGTTGCTCTCATTGACGGAGGAGAGAGAGTATACCACTGTTCACGTGAAGAGAAACAATTCTGCTCCTTGTCCCTCAGGAGCAGCCATGGATGGCTGTGGCCTCATTGTAATTTGAAGTTGCAACAATATCCTAACAATAGGGTGAGCACTTTTCCGTTACACCACTAGGAAGCCATAAGTTGTTTGAAGGGATAACACACACACACACACACACATATATATATATTTTTTTTTAGGATATATAGGATTTTATATATATATATATATACATATATGTATGTTATCTCTTCAAAGAACTTATGGTTTCCTAGTAGTGTAGTTCTAGCTTTAAGGGTTCTGCTAGAACATGGGTAATTAACTAAATCTGTAAAGGTGCAGGTACATAAGGATAAAGAGCTAACATGTCTAAATGACTACAACAATTCCCTTTTAATGCTTAACCATTAGTGATTGGTTTATGGCTATAAATAAGACCAGATTTGGACTCTGAGCAGATGAGACATCTGTTTTGCACCTGAAGTGGAGAATAAACATGTACATCTCTGTCCAATCTTTAAACATTCATTTTTTTTTTTTATCTTTGACTTTTGAACAAGCTATCTATGATAAACAGTCTACGAAAATCTGTGAAAACTCTACCCTTTAGGATTTTGGATTTAACCTCTTTCTTTTTAAAAGTTACTCTAGTAGGTTGTTGTTGTCTGAACTGTGTTCTGGTCCGACTGTCTTTACTGGAACTGTTGTCTGGTTCTGATTCTATCCGTTTAGTGTTTCCCAAACTGGGATGAGGTCACATTTCTCTCAAGGCAGCCATTAGTCATTGCTAGTCTGGCCATTATTATACTATGTATAGTGGTGGCACAACGAACATGGTGAAACATGCCAAGTACAAAACCCTTTCCCAGCTTGGTGAGCTGATTTATGTGGATCAAAGAGACTTATCATTTGTCATGCACTGTGGACTATTCGGTCCTTAGCACCTCTACATAAATAAGGTGCCTAGTCATTTCTCATTCCATACGCTACAGTCCTGTTCTAATTATTGCATCTCATTTACACATTTATACACTTTTCCTCCAACTTTAGAAGTCTGAATTATGGGTGGAATAGTCATTCGTTATTTGTCTGGCTTTACTTCTTGGCTACTTTTGAGATTGTTCTGTTCTTGGATACTCTATGTAACCAAGAAGCAATTTGTTGACTGATCATCTTTGGCTGTGATCTCCTATCCCTCTACTTCATTGCTACTCATTTTGCTATACAAATTTTGCAATGTTCCAAGATTAAAATGAGTTGCAACTTTATTATGCCCTGCTAGATGAGCTCTAGTGTACAACAGTAGTCAGATAGTCTAACTCTACACAGCAGATTATGATTAAGAGAAGGACATATCACTGTGCACCCCTAATGACATGTTAGAGACTGAGGAAAATTACTTAGAAGATTGGGGATCAATTCTGTTAATCGGCCACAACATCAGCCTCATCTCATTAGGTTAAATTTCGTACTGGCAGTAATGCTCTTACTGCAGTTGGACTCCAAAACAGTAGCCGTGTATGTGGTCTGAGCTCTCAGTGCCCTCTACCTTCCTGGCAGACCTTTCCATAGACCTTTCACTGTGTATGTGGGTAGCGGTGCCAATCCTTCCTCTGCTGCCAGGTGCAGGCACAGTTTGGTCCCAGTCCAGCCTCAGAGAAATCCACTTTTCCCACTACAGCTCACAACATCCCTTAGGATAAGAACACATCTGTGTTTGCCCTTCTTTTCCAATCCCAGTCCCCATTTTCTCGCTGCACAGAAATGTCATTTGCAAACACTAACACATCTTAGAAGCATTTGAGATGCACTGATTTTGCCTTGCAGAAATCCAAATGACGTCGCTGCTGTTTTGTAATATTCTCCTAATATATATTTTATTTTCCTGAAAAATTATTGGTGCTTCATAGCAAATTAAATTGTAAGAAATTCTCCTTTATTTCAACAGTTTCAATACTCATAATGCAAGTCACTGTCGTACATTTATATCAGTTGCCTTTCATCCACGCAGGCCGTAGTAAAATGAGACTAGTCAGGTCTTAATGTAACCAACAAAAGCCGGATACAAAATCCATACAAACTCAATTAGGAATCAATTTGAGTTTGTGTCAGACAGTCTGGTGCCAACAGAAAGGGTTTTCTATCAGCTTATGCGCTAGGAAAAAAAAAAAACGCAAACGCTTTTCATTTAAATATTTCACATGCTTTTGCTTTAGAGTATTTTAGGCGATGCTCTTTTGTTGTTTTGCCTGCATGCTGTCTTGTTATTTCGCCTCATGGGTCAATCCACATTCAATGTTCGAAGATTAGTGTGTGGAGAATATACTGTACCTTTATAAGAAGTGAGAAATCCATGTCTGTTGCTGTTGCATGGAAAATAATCTTGCTATCCACAGACATGCTGAAAGAAAAATAAAACGAGTAGTGCTGTTTACGTAGAGGCCATATAAACAGAGCAATGCAGGTAGGAGGTGCTGGATATGTGTATGATAGAAGCACATAATTGTAGGTTTAGCAACACAGCATTGATACATGTGTCTTTTGTAAAAAAAAAATAAAATAAAATAAAAAATAAAGAAGAAGAATAAATAAAAAAAAATATATGGATGCCATGCAAGGTGCTCTATGCCAGAGTAAATAAAAAGCAGAAAATAGCTCTTTTATTTTGGAAAACACAAGCTTTCCATGACTTCTCATATTTATGCAGAATATCTTCCCTGTATCTTTTTTAGCCTGGGCTGACTTTATTGTAAGAATGACTTTGGGTAGGTTTTATTTTTTAGGTCTGCTTGGAAGCACAGTGCGGCATTCTCGGGTGCTTTGATTTCCTGATCTTTCAAAAAACAAAAGCAACACTCCTCAAATGTTCCAGCCTCAGTCCTCCCAACATCCCCCCCTTTGCAAAATATGCCTTCATTTAATTGTGTACTTTTTTCTGCATTGCTTGTTATAAAAGCAAAGCTAATTGTCTGAGTGTCTATGACAATCATCCACTGAGAATAATGTTCCATTGCTGTGCATGCCCAAGGATTCCTCGAAAAGAGCAACGACGACTGTGGATGAGAGATGAACACAAGAACTAGAAACAAAATGGAAGACAATTTGACAAAAAACAAAACAAAACTAGAATTCAGATGTGGTTCTAGAGGTTTGTGTGCATGTAGGAATGGAAGTAAATTGCAAATATTTATGTCACACAGACTCACAGATATTGAAATAATTTCTTAATAAAATATTATTTATATGTTTTATTTTATTATTTATATATTTGTATGACTGATCAGTTGCAGTGTCCCATCCTTGTAATCACAATGTTTGATTAATGAATCTTAGCAGTAAAGCAATACCATATTAGTTCACCGCTAAACATTCACTGATGCATCCTCTGGAGCTAATTGTGTGTATTGATGAA
Organism: Stegophilus panzeri; assembly: GCA_024331685.1. NCBI lineage: Eukaryota > Metazoa > Chordata > Actinopteri > Siluriformes > Trichomycteridae > Stegophilus > Stegophilus panzeri. The sequence continues at coordinate 21,293,021 of JANDJT010000002.1, read as the reverse complement.
TAATGTAGCGACTACCTGAAGAATATCAAGTGAAGCCATTTGAAAGAGGACAGAACCTTTCTCTAGATCAGGCGTTCTCAAAGTTTTTGTAACCAGTGTCTCATTTAAATAAATAAATGAATGAATAAAATTTTATATATATATGTGT
>JANDJT010000002.1:21281635-21292790 GCA_024331685.1 Stegophilus panzeri | reverse complement strand
TATAAAATTCCAAAGACTTTTATTGTGGAGTCATCATAGAGCTGTTTCTTCCTGAACTTTCCATCAGCTGAGCACAAGCTGACATTATTAGTACACATCTTGTTTTTGAGTTATTGTTGTTCGAAGGAAGCCCATTCCATCCAAGTGACCAGTCAAACAGACTAATAACTACCAGAACTCAATAATAAATATAACTTTGATAGTAGTGGGTTGTGATTTACACCACTGTAACTAACTACAAAAAAATCACTGACCCTCTGGCTATGCTTCATAGACTCTGAGAACCATTACGTTAGATGGATGATGACGAGGAAAATGACTGAAGCTTTTCAAATTCTATAGACTTCCAGATCACTTGAGCTTGGCTTCTGTTTATAACCGGGTTATTTACTGTAAAACAGTCCCTCCAAAATGCAACCGAGGCTTTCAACAAATCAGAATATTATCTCATTGATAAGTTGCTAATTTGACCTAATTATCGGTTTAAAAAAAACTATTATGATATGATGTTCATATCCATGCTTAACATATGACTAGAAAAAGTATCAGAGCATCAGCATTGCTTTTGTGCCACTGCCTATATTATCTCTACAAATTCATTTCAATATTTTATTTGCTTGACGGATAATGGAGCGCGGGTGCCCTCGATCAAATCTATGGGTGAAACTCGGTGAGTGGTTTCATTTTGAAAGCTGTTTGGTGAAGAGAGGAATAATATACTCCAGGCAAGGCACATTTCAAAAAAAGGCTGTCTTCACTTCACATTTGTGTGTGTGTGTGTGTGTGTGTGTGTGTGTGTGTGTTGGGGTTGGTGGTGGTGGGGGGGTTTCAGCACTACGAGCATTAATATTAAGATTCGCTCAGAAATTTCTCAAGGGCTACAGAGTGATGCAATTGGATCGTTCATCTGCTCTGCTTCTCGATTGGTGCCCTACATATGGAAGAATTCCAACCAATGAATGACAAGTGACTGATGACATCACCAGCTTTATTCTACACACTTGTGCCTCTCGGTTTCTTTTTATTTTGAGCCAAAGTAGCATTGGCATGAGCTATGCGCACACAAGAGGGCCACATTAGCGTCTGAGGAGATTTTTCCTGCATCCTAACATTTATAAATGACATCCTCAACCTTTGAGGGGAGGAAGAAAAAAAAACGCATGCTAATTGCTCCAAATGCCAGATGCCTAGTTTGTTTATTCAGGTTAACATTTAGTTCCTGCTGGTTGTTCTGTTGCAGGAGTCCCGCTGTTTCACGCATCAGCTCCTAAACAAGCAGGCCCTCTCCAGGGGCCGAACTCAATCAAATAACATACACTGTAGCCTTACGGCAGCTTACTGAGGTACTGCCACTGAACAAGCAAACTGTATTGCTTCCAGACATCCTGAATGCACGTTTACTATGTTGTAAAACAACACTGATTTTTAAATACTCAGGTTTTGATGTTGTGTCCTGTCATATAACAACAATATCTATGGCAGTTTGAAATAGACCTTACGTGAAAAGAGTAAAATAAAAAATAAAAAAACAATCTAAGCGTACTCTATTTTCTCATGCGGATTCTACGGGTTAACAAAGTTTGACAGGGAAATGGGCACCGATCTCAAATGAGGATTATTTCCATTCGAAAGAGGACTCCGTTACTGCATGTAGCCATTTGAGATTTTGTTGACAAGGGTATCTCTTGTGCACTGTGTCCATTGAGGTTTTACAAAAGCAGAATTAACATTAAAATCAGAGCGGTTGAAGGAAGGCTCCGCTGCACAGTGAGCCGTTCCTATAATCCTATCTTCCTAATGGAGTCAGTGTGAAGCCTGAGCAGCAGGGATGTCTTTTGTGGCAAAAATGAATTTCGGGCTCCGAACCATACAGAGGTCAGTCTCTTTTGCTTGAGTTATATCCTCTGGCTGTGTTTACAACTGCTTGCTGGTAGGTGGTATTTTTCAGGGCAAATCTCAAATTAATCGAATGCCAGTTATCGCTCTTGCTGTGGAAACGCAAATGTTTCTCTGGCACTTGCCATTCTTTTGCTTTTAAACCAAGCGTAGGTTCCTGGAGGAATAATGTCGAGACACTGACCAAAAAAAAAGATATCTGTGCACATCATACATCAGGTATGGTAGCTTTTGATTTCTTCAAATGTCTGTGAAACTGAAAACAAGTGCAATAAAAGTGCATGTGCGATAGATTGAAAACTGGTTAATAGTGTTGCATGATTAAGGCCTTTGACGTGGATCAGCACTATGACCGAATGCCAAATATTGCTGTGGAAATGTACTAACTGCATAAATTGCTCTGTCAGTATTACAAATGTATATTATATACTCATCTATGGGGATGAGTTATGAGTTAACACAATAAGTGATCATTTTTGTTATGTGGAGAAAAACTTCATCATGTGATAAAAAAGGTTTCTTCAAAAAAAACTAAAATAAAAAATAATTCAAAGTTAGGCATTCATACACATTATTACACATTATGCACCAAACTCAGCATACAATCAGCATGTTCCTCCTTTTCTGTAACTGTTAAAGCAAATAGAAAAATAATGTAACAATGCAATCACAAGATTAATGTTTTTGCTCCACTTACTCAGATTTCTATAAAGCCAAATAATTGTAATTAAGATTAGCATAATAAACTAAAGCTGGGTGTTCATTTTGGCCATTTTATGCATTGCTGAACACCGCTGAATATATTTATAACAATAATACTTTATGGAAATAAGTTATATGTATTTGGAATTCATAATTGCACTCTTTAATATGAGTCCAAAGAAGTCGCTTTTAAATTAGTAGAATTAATATGAATTAATAAGAATGAAGCGCTGGACAGACATTACATTACAATTATGCTTCTGTAGGAAATAATTTTTTTTTCTGCTCAATTAAAAATTCTGGTAATTATGTATTTCTTAAGATTATTGACCTCTGAGGAGTGGTTCTTTTTTCCGTCCTCTTATTATAACATTTGCCTTAATTAATATATAATTATTGATTAGCTCCTCCATTATGGCAAGAGCGGAGCGCTTTTTTTTTTTTTTTTTAGCAGCAGTATATTTAAAGAAGTCTATTAGTTTTTAATATAAATCCATTTTTGTCTAACTTCTAATCCATTTTAGGTGTTGGATAATGAGAGTGACCTCTTTGAAATCTCAAAACCCACACTAACACATTCCAGGAACTGGCTAACTATTAGCAATGTCTCCTGCTGTATCCTATGTTGAAACATCAGGACTATAGGCCTAATACTTTCCTTCTCAGCTCCCTAAGATTGATATGTCTAAATAAAAATTGCGTGGAAGTGTTGTATAATCATCTTTAATTCAAAGTCTAAAGGTGGTATAAGCTAATGTGAAATGCACTTGATAATTAAGGGTAGGTATGAGAACATAATAATATACTCATGTTTAACATCTTAGTTCCTTCTAAGATGGATTTATGAACTCATTTTCACGTAAGTTGTGGTTTTTATTTTTAGTGTGTTGTATAAAAAGCACAAGGTTTTAAACACAAGATATTTTGATGTTTAAACAGCTCTATTATGTTGTTTAGACAAAACATTAGGATGAGCAACTGGCTTAATAGGTGCAATACACATTGTGGTTAAAGAAAGTTTGCACGTATAAATTCAATTTGTCTGTGCAGTTCATTGTTGAGTTCACACATGTGGTTTCATGTTAAACATAAATACATGATGTTTGAGTGAAGCTGCCAAGGTTTGATTTTGTGTAAGTAAATAGTAACAATGCCTTGAGCGCTCAACCCATGACCCGAAATATACCAAGCCATTTGCGACTCTTATTTTGTGTTTCACATACTCATTTTACACCAATTATGGTTCCAAAATACCCCAGATCCGGTGGGTACATTTGAAAGGGCCTTAAATAGTAAAAGTAGTTATGGAACGAATTGTATTAATTCTTATTGTCACAGAGTATTATAATGCTCATGTTTCAATTTTAAATGGCTAGATTTACCTTAGCTAGACGTAAAGCAAATTGGCGTTGCTGGCTGCTGCCTTATATTATGGGTCACCATATATCATTCTTCTTGATTGAATACAACTAAAGCACATCTGTTTTCACTTGGCTGTCGCCGTCACTGCATCAAGCTTTCGTGTTCAGACTTAACATCCAGTTTTAATTACAGTGACTTTAATAACAGTTGCTAAAACATTTACCGCTGCTTGGATTTGTTTCATAGATATTTGCTTTAGCAGATATCTGATTTCAGAAAGAGAGAGACTTCGAGAGCGAGCGAGAGAGAGAGATAGAGAGAGAGAGACAGAGAGAGAGAGAGAGAGAGAGACATACACACACACACACACACACACACACACACACACACACACACGATCTGTTAAAGAAAATAAGGTGCACCAGAAGACATTTTCTGGAACAACATTTGTTTGCATAGTCTTTTCTCTTAACGGTCAAGATATTTGACATTTGCGTAATCCAGAAACCAATGTGGTCATAAAGGCCGCTGAATGTGAAGTTCCTCTGAGACTGCGATTATGATTCTGTCTCAACAATCCCAAACAGTTGTATTTATATTATATGTGAACATGTATAGTATAGTATTTAATATTTTACAAATTCAGTATGACATTGTTTTGTTCACTTTGACTCTACGATAATTTATTTTAGAGTTTTTTTCCCCCTAATGATTGATTACTATAGGATTGATAAAAAAAATTCAGCCATCATTATTTAAAAAAATGTGCAAATATGAATATAAATGTCAAAATGAAACCTCATTTAACCTGTTATAACAGAGAGTCTAACTAAGCGCACTGCTACACTCATTTTCAACACCAAAGAACTATGGACTCAGATAGCACCTAATATTGCATCACTTAAGTCCTAATATTTCAGGATTATTAGAAGGCTTTTTAGGTTTCAGGCGTATTTTATCTTATAAATATTATTGAAAAAGGCCCTACAGAATAGAAATACCCATTCTAATTTTACTACAAAAATCATATTGATTAATGGTGTTAAGCATACTCATTTTAATATGGAAGCTATGTGATTCTTTCTTTCAGTACTAAAAGGGTAAAAACTGTTTCTTTTTGGTTACTGAGGTTAAGGTTAGGGCGAGGTTTAGGCTTAGATGTAGCAAATTCTTATTAAATATATAAATTAAATATATACATATATAAAGAGTTACACACATACAATAGCTCCGTTGTATATATAACGTGTACATACAGTACATATACATGTGTTTATACATTTAAATGAATAGTTATTTTTTCGGTCTTACCAACACTTTGAACAAAGGAGGTGAAATTAAATTAACATATAATCTTAGCATTGGATTACAATGTTGGGCATTCGTGTTTCAGAGTTGCCAATAAACGATGATGAAAATGTTTAGACATCGCTTTTTTTTTATTCCATGTTTACTGTCTGGCCATATTCCACAAGAGGATTTAAACCTGAATTCAATCAAAGTTGCTCTAAATCCTGCATAAACCTGGGAAACCAGCATTAGAAGAAAAACAAAGTAAAACAATCACCTGAACGTTCTTCTAACTGTGTCGCTAAAGGAGTACTTAACAGTTATAATTCAATAAGTTCTAAAAAAAAAAAGTCTTATAAAGTTGTAGTCTTACGTACCTTGGTAGATATCTAATTAAATAATAAAGTAATTTATTATTCTAGTGGATGTCATTCACTTAATGGAGATTCATTATGCACATGATGACATATATACATATATAATAATATAACAAACATATTCTCACTCAGAGACCCCAGTAAAAATCTCTTTTACAATATTGAACCCTTCCTGGGGTCATCTGTCGCAGAACGCTCCACATATGTTTCTACGCTAATGCTAATGCATCACTCCTGCTTGGAGAAAGAATGAATATTTGCCATGGTGTGACCTTTGTTCCATCTGTTTTCTCTTTTGTTCCCTGAAAACCCATCGATTATTATGTAAAATTATGCTTATAAAAACACCAGCGTCCCCGTCTCATTCTCCAGCTTTCACCTGGGAAGTGTGACACAAATTCATATTTCTCCTGAGCACTTAGCAGACGTGCTATATTAAAGCCAGGTGGAGAAAAGCCTTCGGTGCAACCGGATTTCGGGTGCCATTTTCTCCAGGTCTGGAGCACATGGTCCAGTGAAAGACCTTTTTAGTATAGTTCACTGTGCTGTGGCCTCTTTTATTTAAGGCAGACCGGGTCATTGTGAGGTGTCGGACAAATCGAATAACGGACTATTTTGTTCGTTTTGAATGAGATGAGCACTGAGAGCTAGCCTTCTCTATCGCCGTTTAGCTTGGCGTAACACTGAACGGCTTCGGCTTTTCTGTTTCTGATTGAGGTCAAGTTAAGAAATGGAGACAGGGAGAAGGGAAAACGCAATTTCTGCCTCATATTTTATCCATGTGCTAGGGTTACACAGGAAAAATGGCGGCGGTCATTGGCTGAATAGAGTGGACTGCCTACTGTGAGAGGGATCGAGACCCGTCCCCCTCCCCAAACCAACACCTCCACCTCCACCACCACCATGTTAGCATGAAGGGCCATGCTAGCAGGTCAAATGGACTGGAAAACTCTACACTAACAGTGGTGTAAATAATCTGTTTCACCTTAACTACTCATTGACTGTTTGTTTTTGTTTTTGTTTTCATTTTTGGATAAAGTCTCACTCCTCTGTGTTTGGGTACACTTATACTCGTGTAAAACTCCTGAGAAAAATCCGGTTCCGTCCGGTTTGGACTTTTCCACGTCAGGTTTTCGCGCCAACTTGCCTGTCTCGCGCACCATCCGGCGCGCGCCCCAATCTGCGCGTGTGTGTGTGTGTGTGAATGAGTGTGTGCGCGCGCGTGTGTGTGTGTGCGCGCGCGTGTGCGTGTGTGCGCGTGTGGGTGCGTGCGCGCGAGCTCTGCCTTCCTCACCTTTTCGGAAAGCTGCTCTTCCCGAGACGAAACCTCGGCAGCTGAACGGCAGGAATTCACCGCGAATAAAAGCCGTTCCGACTCACACCGCGGAAGAGCCGCTTCCCTCCACAAGCCGGGCTTTGCTTTTGTTTTTGTTTGTGTTTTTTTTAATACACACACACACACACATATATATATGTATATATATATACACACACACACACACACACGTCTTTTTTTCCCGTTTGCTGTGTGTTTTCTTTAAGCACAGTTGCCGAAGAGGACAGGTTGCCGTTAGGTTTCCCCCTTCCTCTCCTCTCCTCTCTTCTCTTCTGAACCGGTCTTCTACTTGTCCGCATCTTTCTCTTGACTTTGAGAAAGCGGGAAGTCAGAAGTGAGTCAGACTTTTTACCGGAGAGTCCGACAGGAGAGCGGCTTCCCGCTAACGCCGAGACTCTCATCTCACTGGCGCTAGCGGAGCATGAACCGCAGCCTCACAGCTCTTCCTACCGGAGAAACTCCTTCTGCCTGCTCTGTGCGCTCCGACACACACTTCTGAAACTCACCCACAGGTAAGAGTCCGTGTGTGTGTGTGTGTGTGTGTGTGTGTGCGTGCTCTTTATCTCGGTGGAAGCGATGGCTTCGTCCGGTTTCTGCGGCTCCGAGTTCGGCTTGAGAACAAACTTTTTTAGTTCAAGTGAACGTTTGTGCCTCTTTCATTCTCTCTCTCTCTCTCTCTCTCTCTCTCTCTCTCTCACACACACACACACACACTGGTTAGAAGTTTGGGTCACAGCACAAACTAATCGTTAATATTTTAAATGTGAAAAAGAAGAGATAATAATAATAATAATAATAATAATAATAATAATAATAATAGTGTGCGGCTCTGTTCGGTGTGATTAAGGTGTCCGGATGAGGAGGGGGTCGGACGGTCGTGTGGTTAATGAGGACCGGATAATCACAACACAAGCAGATGTGGATGGATTTGCTCTGTCTCGCGCTCGTAATGAGAGGATGAATGGAAACTATTAGCGCGTGCGCGTGCGTCGCGTGGACCTTCTGGAGCCGCTCGTTCGAAAGCGTTAGCTTTAAATAATTGTTATTGTTTGTTTTCTTCTTGTTGTTGTGTAACGGTATTAGATGTAAGTCTGCCCTAATGCGGATTCGGTAAAACGTTTACACGTACGCTTGGAGTTTATTTGTGAAACCCAGGGCCTCGACGACATATTATTATTATTATTATTATTATTATTATTATTATTATTATTTTCCGTTTAAACTCTGAACCGGAACTACTCAAGTTGGTTACAAATAGTAGCAGCATGACTGAGCTGAGAAACATGTCTGGGGTCAAATCATAGGAGATACACACACGCGAGATTAAAACGCGTTTTTACCCCCCTTCAATACATTGATTATTATAGACCAACTTGTTTCAATGTACTGTAGATTTCTCTCTCTCTCTCATACACACACACACACACACACACACACACACACTAGGACACACTACACTATGCACTATCAGTGAAACGCATTAAAAGTTGGCAATGTTGACCCTCAGGGTTCGATACATGGCATGACTTCAAGCCAAAATTCATTCTCCCTAGTCTAGACAGCATACTGAGTGAGCATGTCTATATCTGTCTCTCACTCAGCACTGTGGCAAACAAGGGGCCAAAACTTTTCTCATTAAAACCTTTTGAGGTTTTGTTTTTTTTTTTTCCTCGTGGGAAATGTAATTTTCTTCCGGTGATGATACGTAAAAGGAAGAGAACCGAAGTCAGACGGGTGCACTTTCTTTTAAGCAAAAGCGAGCTGGGGGAGGCGGGAAAAAACCCAACCAAACTTAATTTCATTCAACCTGTGCATGATTATTAATCGGTAATAGACTAGTAAATTTCCTGCACCGTGGCGAATACGTTCTTACTTGCGTGGCACTCCATGCGCTCTATTTTTTAATGTGAGATTTCGTGCCGCTCGTATTTCACGACGCTTGGCATTTTGTAGCCACGCTCTGGCCTCCCCGAAAAATGTTTTGAATTCATGCACGTGTGAATGCGGCCTGTTTGAAGCCACACCATTAGCATTTCAAAGTGGCCCCTGCGCGTTTCAATAGGAGACGCTCCAGCCCTGTGCCCTTTAGTTTTAGCAGGCCCTGTGGAGCGGGTGGGTTAGGAGGCGTGCGCTACACTTTCTCCCTTTCTTTGTGTTTCTGTGTGAAAAACACTGTCCCATCCTGTTCGCTTCAGAGGGAAACTCGCCCGGGCATTCTCCTTTTCCCTTTGAGCTATCAGTAGGTTCTGCACACGGTGTCGAGGAAAGCTAAAATAATTTATGAGTTGCTTAAATAATCGTCATGCAGGCATTTAACACACACACACACACACACACACACACACACACACACACACTCGTATGCACGCGTTCGGTTTGGAGTTTGTGTAAATATGGCTTTCAACATGCACCGACTAGTAGTATAATTTGTTGGAAAAATCACCTGCCATTTTAACGAAAGGTTTTCTGCTCTGTAAGTTTCGGACGTCTGAGTATATCGTTCGGATGCAGCGATCCAAAACCGAAATCTGCATGCGATTAATAACTACATCATTGTGACCATCTGCTACAGAGAAATGCCTGTTTTCTTTTACTGAAAGGCTGAAAGGCCTGTCACCGCTTTCCCAAACATTTTGCACCGTTTTCACTAGCATACAAATTTTCGGAGATCAGTGAAGTTGTTGGATGTGACTTGTGACAGCGTGTTTTCTTTCAATGTTGCGTTGTTATATCTGTCAAGGGCATGGAGCTAGTGTTTTTTTCTCCTCTCTGCACACGGATAGGTGGAAATAAATGAAAAAGAAGCAGTGCGGTAATACGAATATGATGTAGAGCCAAAGCTTTTAGTGAACACTGAAAGCGAATATTCAGTTTAAAGCTAACAAAGAGGAAGAGGCATAAAGAGGAGCGGTAGTGTTTTTGGCTGACAGTAAGGACGTCGCTTCACTCACAAGGCACGAAAACGTCGTTCCACTCTGTCATTCGCACTGGCAGGCCGAATACGAGCTGTACGTGGTGTGGTGTATGCTGCTGATTCAGACACCGTCAGCTCACTTCGTCCTTAATATGTAGACGTGTGAACGTAGTAGCGGGTGAAAGTCCGAGCGTGTGAAATGAAATATGCGTATGAGTGGTGTTTCACCGGACTCTCCCACAACGTTGGCCTTTCACTGCTCAAGTAAAGAGAGGGCGCAAGCGATCAAGCAGGAAAGGGAATAGCCTGTACGCAGTAGTGGAGAAAAAGCGATTATACCTAATCAATGGCGTTTCCTTACAGCTGAGCCACGCACGGCGCAATGTAATAATCTCAGATCAGGCCGTTTCTTCCCCCAGTTTTACTCAGCCATGTGTTTGCACGCCGTTCTGAATCCATGCTGTGCTAACGACTACTCGAGGTTTTAAAGAGAATAAACAAGGCGCAAATATTGTATTTTATGGGACGTGCTTAAGACTGGGGCCTTTGTTGGCTTCAGCAGGGTTTTTTTAAAAACATTTTTTTTTACACTTGCTAATCAGTCATTTTGAACACTCAGGACCTGGCAGCAGCCTTTTTACTGTATTTTAAGCATTTCCTGTCTTGCCAGCCAGCTTGTCTCGTGGCTTCCCAAACAGGGGAGAAATGGAGGCTGATGCCCTGCTGCTTTAATTAGCTTGAGGAGCAGACCAGTGGAGAACGGATATGAAATAAAACAGCAGCGTGTTTCGAGAAAATACGTCCATGTCACGGTCAGCTGGTTGTTCTGTTTAGACGGCTGGCTGGGAAATTTAATTAAATATATCATCAAAATGTATGTATAAAAAAAAAAAAAATTACTATCATGTACTACAGCTACCACCACTACTACCAAGTATTATTATTATTATAAATAATATTTTTAGTTTTCTTTAGTCAGAGATTAAACACATTAATCTTCAGACTCGCGTGCTGATTTTTATTTAAATGCAAATGAAATACACCATGACGTGCTCTTCTGTAATTTGCAGTGACATCATGACAACTTTCTGTCTCATCTCTTCTGAGCAAAATTTGGAGAGAAAAAAAATCAGTTCCTCTGTCACGGAAGAGAAGCAAGACACTGAAGTAAACACTGGCTGTGGCCAGACCAGAGCAGCTCAGGTGGAGAGAGAGAGAGAGAGAGAGAGAGAGAGAGAGAGAGAGAGAGAGAGAGAGAGAGAGAGAGAGAGAGAGAGA
>JANDJT010000002.1:21247960-21260285 GCA_024331685.1 Stegophilus panzeri | reverse complement strand
CTTTATGTGTGAAAATTTATATATATATATATATATATATATATATATATAATATAAACAAAGTATGAAAATTTTTGGAAGACATTTTGTTACAAAGTGATCATTTCATCGTGTGTATGGAGACTTTTTGGACTCCCTGTATAATACGAGGCCGATCTTTTAGCCTGAGACTTGCATTTAGTTTAGGTTGTAGAAAACTTGTGCCATCACAGCCTTTAACGACTTTTAGCAAAACTTTAGGGGACCTTCCAAAAGTTTAGAAATCTACATTCTTTATGAACAGAAGTTGATTATCATTGAACATTGTAAAAGTGTTGCTTTTTACTCTCAGTGAAATTAAAAGTGAGATATCTGACTGCTCTATCTTGTTTGAGATAACTCGTGTTTCTGTATTTGTTCATATGTCCTGTTCTAACTAAAGGGCTAAGCTCTACAACTGTTCATTATAAACACTATCCCCAAGTAAACATGCTTCATTACACTCCGCCCCAGCTGTAATATCTTTTTAATGCATTTTATAATTGAATTAAATGGGTTACTGCCATAGCCATAAATGGCTGCAAGTTTTTTTTTTGTTGTTTGTTTGTTTATGTTTTTTTTTTTTTGCAGAAGGTTTGAAAGATTAATTGCTCCAGGGTTATTTCCCCCTCTCCAGCATATCCGGAGAAACTTTGCATCTCATCTTTCTTATTTAATTTTCCAGGGCTGACTGCTGTCTGTAGACTTGCCTGTAATTTATTTGTATTCATGGATTTTTTTTTTTTTAATTTTTTTTTTAAGCAAAGATTTTCACCTTGTTTCAGCATCCTGTCTCTCTTAGCAAATACACTTTCTCAGTGTATATATATTGGCTAATCATGACAGTTAATGATTTATAAGTCGTTGGAGTTATAAGATATTTGTCGTCTATCTTTCTGGTTTTTTTTTTTTTTTTTTTTTTTGGTGAAAGGTGTAAAATCAGCACTAGTTTCCAGATAAATTATTTTTTTTATAGCATTATTTATTCAGTCCTGCATTACAGCTCTGGTTTGTAAGCATCGCTGGTCTAGTGACAAGTTTTACAACCATGAATTATTTAAGTGTTTTAGATGACAGGTTTAGGACCGTCATAATTATTCAATCTTAACAACAAATGATGGGTGTGTATTTAAATATCAATTCAAGTTAATAATTTAGCTTCGCCAAACGTATTGGCGACTTCAGTTTGCAAACTAATATTCCTCAGTAGTACCTCAGCGTGATCCTCTCTGTAGGAGAGCTGCGAATCATCTTCAGATGAGGTGTCTGTCCTTCTTTGTAATGAAAGAATACGTGGTGATTAATGGTAGAACATGTCCGATAGCATATATGTCGCATTCGTCTATCTCTCTGTCTCTCTCTTTTTTCTCTCTCTCTCTCCCTCCCTCCTCCTCTCCGTGCCGGATATCCTTATACATGAGTGTGTGCGCAGATGGAATTAGAGGAGGTCTTCCTGGGCTCGGTGTCAGTCCCAGGATTGACAGGGCTGTGCCTGTATTTCCTCAGGTGGCAGGCAAATATGAAAAGATGGTGGTGGTGGTGGTGGTTGGGGGGGGGGGCACACTGCCAAATACAGTGTCACTATGTCATGTGCTTTTGTCGTTCCCATGGGCTTTGCATGTAACATGGGAATATTCCTGCTGGAGACTCAAAACAAGAGAGAAAAAAACCTGAGCCCTGGTTCGATTTTTCACCACCCGTCCCTGCTTCCCACTACATATTTAGTAGATTTGTTACAGGCCATGCTGTATTACTTGTGGGAGTCAAGTTGCAATTTAGGCCTGACTGTGAAAACAAATCATTCTGTGTAACTGAATGTGCACAGGCAAGCTTACAACTTTAAAAGCCTTGTACCTCTGACATACCGTAAAATTTAGTCTACGCACAAATGAAGTATTTCAACTCGTAAAACAGCTCGGCTTCCCAGTGTTTCTGGAAAATCTTCTTTCTAAGCCCAATCAGCATAAATTTAATCGGGGTGACTTAAAGGCCTTAATGAAGTTGAAGTAAATAGTCTGGAGTCCTGTTCCCTCTGCTCATTAGTTAGAGTTAGTTGTAAACACACTTTGAGTCTGAGTAAACAGCCTCTGTGAGTCTTCTTTCTTTCCTATTAGATGTTTTTTTTTTTGGTGTTCATTCGGCTTTCCCCTTCATGTGACAGAGGGATTTTGTATCAGGCCTAGGGATCTGCCTTCCCATAGAGCTAAGCTGCCGCTGGGTCAATATGCCATCAGTTCTCGATGCAGCAGAGGTCTTTCATCAACAGTCACTCGTCCTTGATAAGGCTGATAAGAGGACAATGGGACAGAGAGCTGGCTTCAGCAAGGTGCGACTTGCGTCTACATCCTCCAACCAGCAGAACACCTCAATTGGATTTACCGTTAAGGGTGGGGCTGGAGGGATTTAATGGATTAAGGTCCATCACGTCTAGCTTTTGGTTTGTGTTTGTCATGCAAAAAAAAAAAAAAAAAGAAGCAAAAAGCAAGACCCAACACATGCTACTTATAACTTGGAATGTCTGAGATCGTATCCCCCAAGAGGCTATGATGATACCCTGGATCGATTCGGTCTGTATTAATGGTTTATCTATTTTGAGGTTGTGCTGAATAGGACTTGCAGTCAGAACTGGAAAGCGTTGGCCAAACAGGTTTTATGGTTATGGAAACAAATGGGGATTAATGTAAACTGGCTCAAACTCTCACAACCTAGCCAAGAGTAATTAGTCTTTTATGGTTTCTTGGCAGCTCGACCAGCAGCGGATAATGCTGTGTTAGACGATTAAACATAAACTTGACACTTTTTGAAACGAAAGATTCTGTTGTCATTTGCATTAAAGGCGACTCAAAATATTCCAAGTATGGGGTAATGGACGCATGGTTGTAACTTTTGTGAAAAGTGCTGGAGGCAACAATGAAGATAGGCCAAATAATTACGGGACCTCGCAGATTAGTGAGGAACAGGTTCACGATGCCAGCCTTAAATATGCAGCAGCCTACAAATCATAGCATTGTAATAAACACTTCCTAAATACACAGCTGCACAGACCAAGAATGACCCCTTCTGCTCTCTGGACCTGCCTGATCCATCCTGATTCCCTATTTCTGGTTGGTGTTGTCATCACTTTGAAATAACTGGCTGCTGGTGAGGATGGCCCCACACGGACAGCCTAAAAATGTATGAGATTACTGTGGACGGTACCACCTAAAAACCATGAATACGGCTTTGGACTGCGATTAATATGATCGCTTTAGGACTGCGATTGTCATGAACAGTTTTGCACTCAGGTCTACATCAGTGAACTGTTGATAACGTCAACAAAATAGACTTCTTGTGAAAGCTATAATGAATTTCCTGGTTACACAATTGCAATTTGTGACCATGTGGTACACAGTTATAGAAGGGAATTATTAATAATCGCACTGTTGTCACCCAGATGAGGATGGGTTCCTCTCAAGGTTTCTCATATTGTGTCAAGGAGTTTTTCCTTGCCAACTTCACCTCCGGCTTGCTCGTTATGGGCAAATGTAAAATTTATATCCTGAATTTATGTATTTATGTACGTCCATTGTTAAAAGCGCTATACAAATAAAATTTAATTGAATTAGACTACACATTTACTTTTTGGTCAGTTTATTGCAGGAACAATTACTTTTGTGTGTTTTTGCTAGAAGTTCCTGCTACTTTTGATTGAGAGAAGAAAGAACTTATAACACCAATTGCAAATAAGTTGGGACGCTGTGTAAAATGTAAATAAAAACAGAATGCAATGATTTTCAAATCTCATAAACGCATATGTTATTGACAATAAAACATAGAAAACATATCAAATGTTTAAACTGAGGAAATGTACCATTTTAAGAAAAAAATAAGGTAATTTTTGATGGCAGCATCACATCTTAAAAAAGTTGGGACGGGGCAACAAAAGGCTGGAAAAGTAAGTGTTACTAGAAAGACACAGCTGGAGGTTAATTGGCAACAGGTCAGTAACATGATTGGGTATAAAAAGAGTACGTTAGAGAGGCAGAGTCTTTCAGAAGTAAAGATGGGCGGATGTTCACCAATCTGCGAAAAACTGCGTCTACAATTTGTGGAACAATTTCAGAATAATGTTCTACAACGTAAAATTGCGAAGACTATGAATATCTCATCATCTACAGTACATAATATCATCAAAAGATTCCAAGAATCTGGAGAAATCTCTGTGCGCAAGGGACAAGGGTGAAAATCAATATTCCATGCCCGTGATCTCGGGCGGCACTGCATTAAAAACTCTTCTGTGGTCAGACGAATTGAAATTTTTTAATTCTTTTTGGAAACCATGGATTCAGAGTCCTCTAAACTATAGAGGACTAAAGACTAAAGAGGAGAGGGACCATCCGGCTTTTTACATTTACATTTACATTTATTCATTTAGCAGACACTTTTATCCAAAGCGACTTACAAATGAGAAAATACAAGCGCTCAGTTCAAAAGCCTACATCTCTGATGGTATGGGGTACATTAGTGCCTATGGAATGGGCAGCTTGCACATCTGGAAAGGCACCAGCAGTGCTGAAAGGTATATACAGGTTTTAGAGCAACACATGCTTCCATCCAGATTCCATCCCATCTTTACTCCTGAGAGACTCTGCCTCTCTAAGATACTCTTTTTATACCCAATCATGTTACTGACCTGTTACCAATATACCTAATTAGTTGCAAAATGTTCCTCCAGCTGTTTCTTTTTAGTAACACTTACTTTTCAAGCCTTTTGTTGTCCCCCGTCCCAACTTTTTTGAGACGTGTTGCAGCCGTCAAATTCAAAATTAGCTCACTTTCTTTCTTAAAATGGTACATGTCCTCAGTTTAAACATTTTATATGTTTATGTTCTATTGTGAATAACATATGGATTTATGAGATTTGCAAATCATTGCATTCTGTTTTAATTTACATTTTACACAACGTCCCAACTTTTTTGGAATTGGGGTTGTAGTTTGATATTACTTTTATGGTTCTTAAAAACTGATGCCACTGAGGTTTCCTCACAAATTCTGTAACTGGGTTGTTGCATATTATTGCCAGTCAGTAAAAGTTAGACAACTAGCTAATGTCCCATATGGACATTCTCTGTCCCCAAAGTGGCTAATTTGACATTTATGTAACCTACATAGTTTAAAGCAGAAAATTAAAAATGTATTAAAATAGCAGCAGTAGCATGGAAAAACTTTTGTCTATTCAACATAGCTAGCTACAGTTTCTCCATGTATTTTCCTTTTAGTTAGATTCTTAATTCATATTAGCCTCTGCCCCTGTCAGTCCCATTTTACCCTAGTACTGTGTGACATTATATCAAGCCATAAACCAAAACACAGAGTTTGCCACGTTAATGTTAAAGTCTAAAGTCCTAACAAACCGGAATTTGTTTTATTCAGCAGAGTTAGAGTGTTTAAAAAGGACTCTGGTCTTGTTCTTATTGGTATACCACCCACAACTAGCAGTCAGTTTCTGCTTCAACATGACAGTCATGAGAATTTTCTCTTTACAGTTAGCATAACAGGGTTTATTTTTTTTTCAGGAAAGAAACTTTCAGAAAGGGATAGGGATTAAATCACCCATTTTAAAAAGTGGTGGAGAGAAACACAGGATTTCATTCGAGTATATTAGAGTGAAGACAATCATGTCCTGGATAAGAACATTTTAGTCATTTACCCACATACCCACTCTTATCTCCCCTGGCCTTTTTCTTTTACTGTCTTTGTCTTGTCTAGGCGTATCCCTAAGTGATCAGCGCAACCATGTGAGATAGGGAAAGACCACATGGTCAGAAAGTCTACAAAGAACATGATGATTTGTTTTATCGCAACCCCCCCCCTTTATTTGTATTTTTTTTACTGTGGATAAGATCCCAACATAAGCGAGCCATGAAACCTTTATTGTTTTGTTTTACTTTTTCACACACCATGTGGGCTGGTTGTAACATTGCCATAAAAGGCCTTGTTGGTAGACAGTGTGGCATCAAACTCCATGTAAAGGATGCACTGTTCATTAAGACAAGGATCTTCGTTCCTCTTTTGTTTTTTGTTTTTGTCTGAAACGATTTCAACCCAGATTCATTTGAAGACCCAACATGCAGCCAATTTAAAAAAAAATAAAATGAAAGATCTGATAATTTCTTCCAGCCATTGTGAAAGGTTTTGGCGAACAAGTGAACATGACTCAGATGTGGGTCTTTTCTAAACCAGGTTCCAGGAAGGGTCTGAATCTGTATGGGTTTGTGGTGGAGGTGCCTTGGGTGCTCTGAGAAAAAACAGGCTGTGTATTAGAGGGTCAGAGGGTAAGTAGAGGCAGTTTCCTGTTCGCTGCGTTAATATCATGGAATTTTAAAGTAATTAGGAAATGCAACGTTAGGGTCACATCAGCCTCTTTACTGTTTTCATGTGATTCTGGGAAGCCTGTGACTAGAATTTCACTTCTACTATTGAAGTATTTCATTTTTACAAACAAGCTTCTGTGATAGGTAAGTGACAGATTTGGCCAAGAGCTTAATGCTGCTTTTAGAAAAGTTCCAAATTATTATTTTTTAAAAATACTTGATTAAAAATAATATACACATATGTACCTTTCACTTTACCTTGACATAATTATTAACGCAGTTAATTAATACTGTGCTTAATACATCAGAACACCCAGAGAATTCATATACTCGTTCATGTCTGTATTAATGCAACTTCACTACCACAGCCATTACCACTATCACTACTAGTACTACCGCTATTGCTACTACTACTACTGTCATTATCACTATCACTACTACTACTATTACTACCACTACTACAACTACTCCCACTTTCACTACCACTATCACTACTACCACTTCCACTACCACCACGATCATTACTACTGCCACTACTATTTTGAATGATCTTAAGTATAGAAAGCTGGGGTTAATTAATTAGCTTTATGATTGTCAGTACAGAACAAACAAGCATGTGGCTCCCTGGTGGACTAGTGGCTAGCATGTGACACTCTGACCGCTGTGGCCTCGGTTTGATTCCTGGTCAGAGGACCAAAATCATCCGCTGCTGGGTTGCACCAGCCAGTGCACTCTCAGTACTAGCCTCAAGCCCAGAAAATGGTGAGGGTTGCATCAGGAAGGGCATCTTTTGTAAAACTTGCAAACCAGAATTGAAATATGCGGACGGGTGATCTGCTGTGGCGACCCTGAACGGGAGCAGCCAAAAAACAGGACTCATATTCAACATGTCCATTTTTATCGTGGTCAAGTTAGTTACACTGCTAGCAGGTATAATAGCAGGTAGCTGGTTCCCCACTTCGTTCCTCACCTCCCTTTCAACTGCCACGTTATGTAATCTATGTTATAGGAGTTCCATTTGATTATAGTTATTTCTCCCAATTCCAACATAAAAAATTACAATTTACTGATAATATTTAGCCAGAGGTATTGTAACTCTTGAAGGACACAGCACCATACTGTAAATGATATATTTCATAACATTCCAAAACAGATTGTGGGTGCACCATGTAAGGGAGCTGTGGCTTTACGTTTCTCTGGGTTGGAACTGTCCAACTGTGTTGCTGATCGCACAGAGAAACAGTGACCTTACACTGTGAATGAGTGCTTGACCTGGTGAGTCATTTTATCTCTCTGAGCTGGAGATTGTAAAGCTTTGATTCTGACACGCCAGTAAAAGAGGTCGAGATTGTACAGCATTTACAGGGACAGTGTGCACTCAATAAACTTCCATTAATGGAGGATAGGAAAAGAAGTTTGATTGGAATGCAGTTTCTTTCATATGTAAGGGATAAAACTTGGTGTGGTGTGATATCACAGGAAAATGGTCACCAGCAGGATGTTGTGGTGTGGCCCCAGTGAGAAGAGGAGGCTCATTACATCTCAGAAGTTGATTCTTTTCAAAATGATTGCGTGTTTTATTTCTATTAGACTGCTAATATTTGTTATTTATTAATAAACATGTTATGGTTTTTAACTGTTTGTAGTTAAATGTGGAACATCTGTGAGACAAGTTCATTCCCGTCACTGTCTACACCTTCTGGCCAATCAGATTCAAGAATTCGACAGCGCTGCGGTATAATTATTACGTTTGTACCTCAGCTTAGAAAATTCATGTTCTGACGGACATCTTGAAAACATGTAGAAATGTCTTCAGAAGGCCCATGCGCGCTCTTTTATTCCAATGCAAATCTCCATCATTGTTCTGCAGTTTTCAAAGCTTTTTACATGTCTTTCATGACAGTGCCACAAAAGCACCTTTGCTCATTTCAGTGTGACAGAACCTTGCAGCATTCAACACCATACAAGATAAGTATCCAAGACTGATGATGTTCAGACACCTAGAAATGTGCAAGATCCTCGTTAGCAAAAATTTGATGTCAAACAGATTTAGTTCCTAAAAAAGACTCTGTGCTACAATGTAATATCCCAAACCCACGAATGTGTTAGCACCACACAATGTAGTACTTTACTCCTGCTGCATAATGCGGCTGCTCCTTTTGCCATGGATATTTCAATCTAGACAAATGACTAGCCTAATACGAGGAGAAAAGACCAAAGTTGAGGTCATGTTTGGGTGAAGTATCTCCTTAATAGTTTAAATTAAACTGAATTTTTACACGAAGCCCTCACAAGCCCTTTGCAGAGGGGTCAAAAGCTTGCTTAAATGATTGAGCTTGTTCGACTACGCCAGTCAGAGCAAACACTTGCCTGGCCGGGAGTTTAAATGCCAGGTGGAGGTCAGGGAAAGTGATGTCTGAATAATGTGTCGTCGAGGCATTGACACGAAAGGGCACATTGTGCTTAGTGACAGAAGAGAAAGATGGAGCGAGAGAGAGACGGAGAGACAGAGAGAGAGAGAGAGAGAGCTTGGGAAGGAACACTGTAAGCATACAACCTTAACTACGATGATATATGTAGAACCCTTACTTATTGATTGGAGGAGCAGAAAATGGTTTAATAGTAGATTCCCAATCATTAGCATTCTTACTCTGGTGATGTCATTATGCAGCTGGAAGATCTGCTCTACATCAGAAAAGAATGATATCTCTTTAAATGTAATAGATTTACACACGAGTCACTGTTAAAAAAAAAAAAAAGCCTAATTGAGACATTATAGAGGAAAATTCTGCCCTGAAACATTAAATATTTGTGATTAGAGATATTGGTGCTAATTTGTTGGTTGGTGATGTCACTGGGGACATTGCTAGCACAGATACAGTGGCATTTAATCAGAGACAAAAACTCAACAATCTCAAACATAAATGATAACGGTCAGGATTTGTTGTTAGTTCCGGAAAACATATGAGCAGGAAGTTCTTTTCTCATTTTTCATATGAATCCAATATAAAAATCCAATGCAGATGCAGTGGAGACAGCAAACGATGGACTCAAAGATCCAGAATGCAATGCAGCTATACGGCGTGTTACGGCAGAGACTCGGCTCAGCTAGTAAGCGATCTACAAGATGACGAGCACAAAGTTGTTGATGGCGGTATTAGTAAGGCTGGGCGATATATCGATATAATATTGATATCGTGATGAATGATTACACGATACATCTTTCTAAGATATCGCTGGTATTGGTGATGTATTTTTTAAAAAAAACGTTTTTAATAATTACAAATTAAATGCTACTAATTGGACGCCGTCGATTTGACGTCATTTTTTAAAAAGACGTAATCTTCTTTGTCTTTGTAAGCATTAAAGAAAGTATTGTCAAACTCAGTTTAACGGATTTATGTTTATTTTACTTCTGTTTTGCAGAGACTTTGTTAGCTAAATTATATATATCGTGATACGCACCACGTATCGTAGAAATGTCCTGAAGTATCATGGTATGATATTTTTGTCATATCGCCCAGCCCTAGGTATTAGCACGAAAGTTGAAGCTACGGAGCCTGACCTGTTTGAGGAGAGTGCACAGGCGAGGAGGTGAGAGGGTCGGACAGACTAATGGGTTAAAGCGCCCTTGGAAACCGTTAACCAAAGTGAAACTGAAGCATTAGGATCATGTCGAAGCACTGAAGATCACATGCTAATTATAAAGATGAATATGCAGGTCTTTCACGTAAGGTAAAGAGAAAGCAAATGAGAAGTCGGTGAATATTCGTTCATTTATTAGTGTCTTAACAGTCCCAGAATATCTCAGGAATCACTATTTTTAGTACATCATCAAGAAGCTTCATTACATCGCACAGTTATACAGGCCTATCACTGTATTTTAGCAGTCTCCCCACACGCTTCCTCTGGGGTTTACAGATTTGAGACAGCATGAGAAAGCCACCATCTGCCTGTGGATGGATGATGCTTCGTCAATAACGTCGTAAAAGACAAATTTATTATGACCTTGATGTGGTGCATTGTGTTTAATTAAAGCTTAAAGGCTAATTTCCATGTATGAGTGCCTGCTATCAATTGAGGTCACAGAACCCACAGGCTCCTGGTTTACTCTGAGTGCCTCTCTGATGTATACCATGCGTCCTTATTTCACTGCTCTCTGTGAGTTTTATTATTTTTTTGGGGAAAAAAAAACGGACTTTGTTTTGGTTTACACAGGTTGTTGTGCAAGCTTTTGTATTTGCATTACACTGATAATTTTATCGTACACAGAGCTTTGGAATGCCTTTCCGTCAAAACTGATAAGGCTGTTTTGATGCTCATGTAGATAGACATTGTTCCCATTATGCTGGTAATGTACACAGTAATTTGTCTTTGTGGGTTCGTGCGTATCTCCCGTGGAACACAAGGGAGCAACTCGTAGGGTGAGGGCGGGGGGCGGGGAGGGGGTTGCTACAGCATGCAGATCCTATCTAAACATCCTCTGATGGGTTAAGGCAGGCTTTAAAAGAAAATAACTCGCCTCAGCAGTAAAGAGGTAGAAGTCGGGGTATATTTTTTTATTAACATCTGTCCAAAGCTAAATGACATACATTGTTGTTGTTTTTTTTTGTTCACCTGTATCAAAGATGCTCCTGATAGTTCACCCGCTGTTGCTATGGAAGAGAGAGATGTAAATGAACTGGGGCAAACCGTGGCCATGAATACCAATGAATCTTGAATCCAGGAACCACACCAGCCTCTGTCTGCATATCAGAGAGTATATGCCTTCTCACAGGATGTTACCCATACGCAGCAGCATGTCCATAACCAGATCAGATGAAAAGGAAAAAAGACAGGCTGTGTATTGGTTTCGTCTGCGCTCTGCATTGTGTTCATGTCTGAATCGTGATCGTGCGGTTCAACACGCAGAAGAAAAATTTAATGGCTTCAACTTTCCTGCTTAATAAATTCTTCATGCTAAGATTTGACCCAGAAATTCCACAGATGTTTTCGCTGAAGGTCGTGTCCTCAGGTTAAACTGCCAAGCTTTAATGGAGCAACCCCCCACACCCACACTTGAACTTGAACTGGAGCAAAGCCTTCTCACCAGTAGCGAATATTTGCATTAATACCCACAATATTTTCTCATCGCTTTCTTCTCCCCCCCCTTGACTTCTTAAGACAACACGGCTATTGTAAAGGATATTGCTGGATTATGGAATCAGCTCCGCAGGGGGAAAGGTGACTCGGGGCGTCTTCGCTTTCCACAGACGTCCACAGCATTTAGCGCAAGCGGTAAACGTAAAAAGACACGGCGGACTCAAGCTGTGTTTCCTGTTGCTTTGGCCCGATTCGGTATGATATGCTTTCCTACTCCCCTCCGAAATCCCCTCAGCAAGCAGCTTTGTCAACCGTACGAGCAGGATAATACCGGCGCTAGCAATGCTGGATCATTTCTAAGCAGCTGTTCGCTGTACTGTCGGGACAAAGCGCAATCCAAGCTGTGTTAATGACGCTTGACAATGGTCATGAGTGTCCTGCATCTTTTGTTGAGCATCAGTGGGAAAGAATGCACTGTCATGCTTAAATAATCTAGTTATCCCTCTATACTCTCTATACAAAAATACACAGCGAAGCTTAGAGACAACATTCCTCAGTGATTTTGATTAATATTATGACATTTTGTTAGTTGTTTACTACCCCTACTATCACTACTACTAATACTACTAGTACTACTATTACTACTACTACTACTATCACTACTACTAATACTACCACTACTACTATCACTACTACTAATACTACTAGTACTACTATTACTACCACTACTACTATCACTACTACTAATACTACCACTACTACTATCACTACTACTAATACTACTAGTACTACTATTACTACCACTACTACTATCACTACTACTAATACTACCAGTACTACTACTAATACTACCATTACTATCACTACTACTA
>JANDJT010000002.1:21213040-21223957 GCA_024331685.1 Stegophilus panzeri | reverse complement strand
ATTATAACATCACAGTGAATAATAATTATTATAACATCATAATAAATAATAATCATTATAACATCACAATAAATAATCATTATAACATCACAGTGAATAATAAT
Source organism: Stegophilus panzeri (assembly GCA_024331685.1). NCBI lineage: Eukaryota > Metazoa > Chordata > Actinopteri > Siluriformes > Trichomycteridae > Stegophilus > Stegophilus panzeri. The sequence continues at coordinate 21,223,853 of JANDJT010000002.1, read as the reverse complement.
TATTATAACATCACAGTGAATAATAATCATTATAACATCTCAATGTTAATTAATAATTAATAAGGATAACAGTTTTTTATGCAACACTGCTGAATTGCTGGCATTTTTTTGAGCAAACGTATATCATAGAAATCATGAAATTATATTTATATATCGCCCACTCTTAATCTCACCTGCTGACTTTAGGGTTAGCGATCGTTTAGCGTATGGCGGTATCCCGGCAACGTGTTGATGTACACTGCCTTCGACGCCTGTCTCAAACCATTTCTTTTTTTTACACATACCTTAGTAGATTTCAAAGCGCTGCTTTGTAAGACAACTGAGTTAGTCAGTAAGATATCAGAGCAGCTGCCTTCCGCCTTGTTGCTTTGTGTGGAAATGTACGATTTCTTCCATCACAGCTTGAGGACCTTTTAGTCCACAGGCATGTTCAGATTTAGGAATCAATTTGCCTTTTAGCAACCACTCTTTTTTTTTCTTTCATAAAATGTTGTCTACTTTCAGGGAAGTGCAGAAATTCTACAGCATTAACCGATGCACTGTAGATAGATTTTCAGCGATCAATTGAAATAGTAGGCACTCGCACATGGACAGAGATATTGATTAAAGGCTACAGACGACAGATAAAATGCTAAGCCACATCAGGGCGGTGAACTGCCCAATGTGGTTGTGTAGGTTTGTGGTAACTGTCTGAGACATCAGTGGGGCTGCGGTGAGAGGAATGCTAAAAGTTGTTTTTTGTTGTTGTTGTTGTTGTTGTTGTTTTTAAACACAAGTCCAAAAAAAAAAAATCATAAACAAGACAGTCCCACTGAGCACACAGCATGATTCAGTCTGTATCATTAATATTCTAGAGAGGGATCTACTTTTAAAACGGCAGGCACTAAGATTAATCAATCATAATTTACATTGTAACTAAGCTGCTCATAATTATGATGTTTTTGTTTTTCCTTTCTGTGAAATGTTGTTTAACAAACCAAAGCGGACAAACCCACAATACGCCGTATGAAAGTGAACGGAAAACGCTTTATAAGCGTTGTTCTCTTGGACTAATCAGCATGTGATGCACAGACAAAAATCTTTCAAATTTAATCATGAACACTTTTAGATTGGATTGTTCATTTTGTCTGAGATGGCTGCTGTGGCGTCGCTGCCCTCTGCTAATGTTCAGTCTTGTTCTTTTTATCCCAAACAAAGCCATTCTTTTCTGAATCCACTGGCCTTTTACTCGAATGACGCTGTTTGTTTCATATTGACCCGAGCACAACAAGACCAATTGCATTACTGTCAGTCGAGCACTACGCGCTCTAAAGGCACACACTAAAATCCCTGGCTGATATTTTTCCCTCTCTTTTTGTAACTCACTCACTCTTTCTCTTTCTCTCTCTCTCTCTGTCTCTCTCTCTCTCTCCTTCCCTTCCTCCCTTAGGTGCAATAATCGAACCCAGTGTATTGTCATTACGGGAACGGATGTCTTCCCTGACCCTTGCCCAGGAACTTACAAATACCTTGAGGTCCAGTATGAATGTGTCCCTTATAGTAAGTATGAACCATCATTTTGTTTATGCAGAAAGTAAGCCTTTTGTGTACTGACATGTTACTCCTTTATAATTTCCCTAAGAACCAACTGAGCTTAGAAATATGTATACAGTGAACGTTAAACATCCCTCATAAGGGAACAGTAATTCTTCAGTTCATGTTATCAGTACCCAAGATGCTATTTTATTGTAGCTGTTTTGTACCGTTATTTTTTATAATTATTTTTGTAAATCATTTTGGGGAGATCTTTGATTTATTAAATGTTTGCTTTTGTTACTGTAACAAAATTGTCTTGGTGTAGAATAAGTTTACAGAAGTACTTTGCACATATTATATAGCCAAATGTTTGTGGACACCTGACCGTCACACTCGTATTGTGCTTGCTGAAAATCCCATTTCAGATCGAGTCCCCCTTTTGCTCTTATAATAAGCTCCACTCTTCTGGGAAGGCTTTCCACTAGATTTCGGAGCGTAGCTGTGGGGATTTATGTTTTCAGCCACGAGCATTAGTGAGGTCAGGCACTGATGTCGGGTGAGGAGATTTGGGGTTTAGTCGGCATTCCAGTTCACCCCAAAAGTGTTCGGTGAGGTTGAGGTCGGGGCTCTGTGCAGGACACTCAAGTTCTTCCACTCCAATCTTGGCAAACCATGTCTTCATGGAGCTCGCTTTTTGCACAGAGGCGTTGTTATGCTGGAACAGGTCTGGACCTCTTAGTTCCACTGAAGGGAAATTGTAATGCTACAGCACACAAAGACATTCAAGACAATTGTGTGCTCAAACGTTGTGCCAACAGTGTGATGAAGAATGACGTACAGGTGTGAGGATCAGGTTTCCACAAACTTTTGTCCATATAGTGTATGTGACCACCAGGACTTTTTTGTTAGTCTCTTTATTTTTTAGATGTCGCATGTGCTCTTCATTAGTCAGATGATATTTAGCATTATATTTACCATCATTAATTCATCTTGATATTTGAAAGTAAAATTAGATTGATTCTTTGCATAGTGAAGAGCAGGACAAAAGCATCCAAAGCTATTGATACATGCTCTTCTCAAAGTCTTTGCAGACAGGGACTCTTTTAACTGTAAAATAAATTCCACAGACCCCTCGCAACAGATTTATGAACTATAGAGATATTAGGTTTATTATTAAGCAATAATAATTTGACTGTTTATTGTAGGTATAGAGGTTTTTACTCCTAAAACGTTCCAACAGCAGAACACATTAAGTCCAAGTTGACATTATTTAACATGTTTCTGTGCCATTAAGGTTTGGATAGCTGCAAGAATTCAATAATAAATACAACAACATTGACACAACTATAAAAAAAAAAAAACCCGACCCCTTGGCTATGCTTCTCGGACCCCGCTTTGAGAACCACTGCTCTAAAGAATATCAGATGACCTAGAAAAGCTGTGCAGTCTGATGATTAAATCAAATCTAATGCTTGTTATGGATTCACGGGTTACCAAACTCCCAGCAGTGTCTGTATTCTAGGTGTTAGGCTTGTTTGATATCGATTGCACGCATTTTTCCATTTTAAAATATCGCGATAAACTATTTAATCGTCTAGAACCGCTAGCCTAAAAAAAGACAGGACAAGCATTTCCACCAATGTCAGGTTTCAGAAGAGATGGGGAGGCATAATAATATTAGCAGCTGTGCAGTAGAGAGCTGCGGCAATCGTAAACACTCAGCTGGACGGTGGATTTTTTCTGCAGTAATGCGCAGTAAACACAACAGTAACTTTTTCAATATAATCCTTTTAAAAATCGGTTGTCTAACGTCCACACGGTCGACACTGTCCCTGGTGATGAAGCTGAGCAGGAGAACGGCAGTAAAACTAAAATAATTCTGTATTTACCCTGACAGAAAGCAAGGAAGCCCATGCGAGTTGAGAGCATGTGAGATTAGAATGGAGTTTGGTAAATGTGGTAATATTATTATAATAATAACAGTAAATGTCACTTGATGTTGTGGCAAAGTAATAACATGTAGGGACGATAATATCATTCAATATAAGTCTACCAGGTGTCTGTAATCTGGGCACCACGAAAAGGAACTGACGCTGGCGTAAAACACAAGCAAAGTCAAATTAAACAAACGCACTCTATTTTGATATTTTCTATTACATTACCAGTGCAGATTGTTTTGGCCCATTAGGCATTTGGATGGTTGTATTATTATCCAACTCACTTGTCCCATCTACCGGGAGAGTGTCTGCAGGAGTTGACTGCCTGTTACACATCAAGAGCTCGAGTGAGGAGAGCAAAACACATCTAAAAAATAAAATCAGTCTGACAGTAAACCCCATTTCTCCTAGCTGTATTTATTTATTTATTTATTTAATAATAATAATAATAATAATAATAATAATTATTATTATTATTATTATTATTATTATCAGGACAACTTTGTCCTCTTAATAGATAGCCACAACAGAACGTAGTGGAAATATCACCAAGTTTGTAATTATGTCAGATATTGACTAGACGTGTGCTAGTATGAATGATAAATCACATGATCTGTTTCTCATTTCTGCTTATGTGCCAATTTTCTTTTAATCTTCTGATGAAATCACGTGTTTTCTTCCCCCGTTTAACACATGCTTTAATATGATTTTTTTTTTTTTTTTTTCCAGATTTCTCTATTTACTTGCAGTCCACAGCACTGTCCATTTATTTAACACGACTGTTTGTTTGACTTTACAGGAAGCTCGAGTCGTCCTGTCCCAAAAATATCAGCTTGAATAATGTATTTGATTTCGTTACTGAATAGTTGAACTGATTCTTTTTCTACTTCTTCTTAGGTTTACTCAGATAAATGTTATACACTTATTCAAAATACAATAAAGACATTTTGACCAAACTCTGTCAACCACTGTGCCCAAAGAAATATGTATGTGTGTGTATGTATATATATATATATTTATATGTATATATATGCACATACAGTGCACACAGTATATACGATATATATAATTGCCTACTAAATAGTGTATTGTACTAAATAATGCACTGCAAAAAATGATATCTTAGCAAGTAAAAATAGTGTGAATATAGGAAAATTCAACATTCAACTAATAGCATTCTAACTATATTAGATTTCTTTTAAACAAATATAACATTATTTAACCATAAAACATAAAAAAAAGTTTGGAATGGTCTTATTCTACTGGCAAATAATTTTTTAAAGCTTATTTCAGCTTTTATCTCTAGAAAGAAGCAAAATGATCTACCCAAAGAATAAGACTATTTAAACCCTATTTTTGTTATATAAGCTCATATAATCCCATGATAAGAAATATTAGATCACTTATCCTTCACTTGCTAAAATGTCGTAGTTTTGCAGTGTAAAGCCGATAGTTTTAGATTTCCCATTAGATGTTTTAGAGGCTTGTTTATTCTGTTTGATTTGATGTTTATTGGGTGATTTTTCACAAGAACTCAACACACACGGACCATTTAAAAAAAAAAATAATAAATGTAACGTGCTTCAACGTTAGATTTATTATGTAAATTGCACTAAATTAATATCTAGTGCTATATTCTGAAAATAATTAACGTGGTGTAGAATTGAGTAGGGCTGGGCGATATGACAAAAATATCATATCACGATACTTGAGGACATTTCTGCGATACACGATGCATATCACGATATATAATTTAGCTGACAAACTGTCCGCAAAACAGCAGCAAAATAAACAATAAAAAAAAAAAACAACGTTAAACTGAGTTTGACGATACTTTTCTTTAATGCGTACAAAGACAAAGATTAATTTTTTATAAATCAAATCAACGCCATTCATTCAGAACCATTTAATTTGTAATTATTAAAAATGAAAAAAAAATTATTCATCAGCATACCAACGTTATCTCAGAAAAGTGTAATCCTTTATCACGATATCGATATTGTATGGATATATCACCCAGCCCTAGAATTGAGTATAATTATTTTTAATTTGTTCAAGCACAATCTGTGCATTTTAAACTAGAAAAAAAATTATTCATTACAGTGTTGTCTCTAAATTGTAAAATATTGTGGCTGTAGAATATTATAGCTTTGTACTGTATGCTCGTACTTGTACATTTTCTTGAGTTCTTTTGGAAATCGATTTTCTCATCACAAATCTGATCCCGTTCACATAAGAACAAATACTGTTGCACTTCTTTTTTTTTTTTTCTCTCTTTTTTTTACCACTCGGTTACTAACACGGTCTTTTTCTCGAATTAGGGGAGTCAGGATCTTGCGTGAGTGACTCTAAATGAACTCTCTTTCTCTTTCTGACTAGGTGTACGTCTGTAAATGATGTCCTTTATCTCATAACATGTTAACTGCATGTGTTCATGGACATGATAGTTAATTCATGTTAATCTCTTTTTCCCCCCTTGCACCCCTTTCATTCTCTCTTCCCACGCTTAAAATAGAAGTGGAGCAAAAAGGTAAATAACTGACATAATCTAAAGTCCCTGTAGCTCCTTTTTCGTTTCTCTTTTTCTTTGTGGCATATGGTTGTAAAACCTTCCTATCCCCACTTTTGCCTTTCTGATCCTAGCAGGCTGTAAGAAAAAAAAAAAATCCTCTTGATTCAGTAAAGGTCAGTAAAACTGCAGCATTGGGAGGAGGACTCATTATAAAGATATGATAAGACACTTGCAACTTAAATGTTAGCTGTGATGTGTTAGCTGAGAGGCTGGAGTCTGTCGGGGTTTCCCCCCCTCCACCTCCCTCCTCCCCTTTACCCTTGGGTGCTCTATCTGTCTTTCTGTTTGGCTCGGTCTCTTATTGCCTGGCTTTCCAACCCCCCATAGCATGCCATGGTAACAGGTTTTCTCTTAGCCTATTAAATTCACTGCCTTAACTGTCGTTCTCTTCCCTCTATCTTTCTGTCTCTGTTTCTCTATCTCTGTCCCTCTTTTTCTCTCTCTGTCTCGCTACCTCAGTCTCACTCTCTCTCGCTATTTGTCTGACTCTCTTTCTCTATTTTGTCTGTCTTACTCTCTCTGTCTGTTTCTGCCTGTCTCTCAGTCTGTTTAGCTCTCTCTTTGACTGTCTGTGTGTCTGTCTGTCTGTCTCTCTCTGTCTGCTTTCTCTCTGTCTGACACTCTGGTTTTCTCCCTCTGTCTGTCTGTCTCTCTCAAACAATTTGTCTCGCTGTCAGTTTGTCCATCTGTCTCCTTGTCTATCTGTCAATCTGTCTGTCTGTCTCTCACTCTATCACTGTCTGCATCTTTCTCTGTCTGTCTCCCTCTCTGTTTATCAATCTCTCTCTCTCTCTCTCTCTCTCTCTCTCTCTCTCTCTCTCTCTCAACCCTGCCACTTTCTGCTGTCTTCACATTTGATTATTGTGTCTGTGTTCAGGGAAGAACTAAAATTGCAACACCTCAGAAACATAATCCTGCTTTACATCTTAATGGTTGTGACATTTGCACCATTTAGTCAGAAAGAAAGCCTCTCTTAGGTATAGCATAAAAGCCACAGAAATGCCAAATGTCTCAGTATACACATTTGCAGTCATTTTGTATGGTGCTATTGAAAATCTCCCTGTCATTTTTTATTATTATTATTATTTTTGTTTGTTTTAACCAAGTGTCTTTTAGTTACCTTGGTTTATTTACAGGACAGGTTGGTCGCTTTCTTTTCTTTGACTTTCAGTAATATCGCTCATTCCCCTTCGGTGTACAGTATGTCCTGAGCGGCAGGGAGCCTTTGGTTTCAGACACATAATACTACTTTTATTTTCTGTCTTAGTTTCAATTACTTTCAGATCCAGATTCGTCACTCTAAAATAAACTCCCTCTTATTTCATTTAAATGCTGAATAGCTTTAGCTTCTTAGCCACTCCGGTGTGTGCGTTTTTGTCCGCGTCCTCTCAGACCACCCAATTATCAAGCTGATGTAGTGCCAGACTGGCAACTTGGCCTTCTAATTGCAATACACCTGGCCTGCGTTTGCTTACGCTTGACTGTTCTCTGTTCTGCTCTTCTCTGCCACTAGTTTTTGTTTGTCCTGGAACTCTGAAAGCTGTCGGAGATCCTTCCTTTCTGTACAAGGCGGAGCAGCAAGCTGGCGCCTGGTGCAAAGACCCTCTTCAAGCAGGCGACAAAGTTTATTTCATGCCCTGGACGCCGTACCGCACCGACACGCTGATCGAGTACTCATCGTTTGACGATATTCAGAACGCCAGACAAACCCTGACGTACAAACTTCCACATCGAGTGGACGGCACCGGATTCGTGGTGTACGACGGGGCGGTGTTCTTTAACAAGGAGAGAACACGCAACATTGTGAAGTTTGACTTGCGCACACGCATCAAGAGCGGCGAGGCCATCATCAACAACGCCAACTACCACGACACGTCGCCGTACAAGTGGGGCGGCAAGACGGACATCGACCTGGCCGTGGACGAGAACGGCCTGTGGGTGATTTACGCCACCGAGCAGAATAACGGCATGATGGTGCTGAGCCAGCTGAACCCGTACACGCTGCGCTTCGAAGCGACGTGGGAAACGACATACGATAAGCGCTCGGCCTCAAACGCCTTTATGATCTGCGGAGTGCTCTACGTTGTCAGGTCCACGTACGAGGACAACGAGAGCGAAGTGAGCAAAGGCGTCATCGACTACATGTACAACACCAAGCAGGGCCGTGGTGAGTACGTGGACATTCACTTCCCCAACCAGTACCAGTACATCGCCGCCGTGGAGTACAACCCCAGGGACAACCAGCTCTACGTGTGGAATAACTTTTACGTCTTGCGCTACAACCTGGCCTTCGGACCACCCGATCCAGCTCACGGTAAGTCCGATCAGATTTCGATTCAAATCCACAAATACAGCGTGATGAAATATCACACAGGTGGCATGCTGATGCCTCACAGCTGCAGGGTTCCGGGTTCAACCCTGAGCTCGGCTTCCTGTTTCGCATGTTCTCTCAGCGTTCGTGTGGGTTTCCACTGGCTTTTCTGGCTTTTTCCTCCCAAAACATGCCAGTAGTTAGATTGGCTACTCTAAATTACCCCAAGGTGTGTGTGTGTGTGTGTGTGTGTGTGTGTGTTTGTATGTGTGTCCTGCTCTGGACTCGCATCCCATCACAGGAGTATTCCATCCTGCATCATTCCTGAGATTCACCAGGAACCTGACCAGGATAAAGCGAGTACTGAAAATGAATGACCGACTGAAATATCATAGTATAGCATACACAACAATACGTGTGACATAAACATAAACAGTGCAACAAGTGTAGACCATGATCAGTGTACCAAACAAGATCCGTATACACAGGCAAGCACTTCCTGCTGACGATGTACATGTACAAACACCAGTCAGCTGAGTGTGTTCGTATTTCTTTAAAATCCCTCGGTCTGCACGTCGAACGTCGTGGGCGAGTGGTTTTTCATTTTAGACCTAATCTGCGTTTTTGGAAGTGGTACACGGAGAAGTTAAGCTACTGGGCTCAACAGTAGACATCATCACGGGATCCGTTAGCATATCATAAGACGTCTGCATCAGGGGATTTTCTTCAGATGCTCCCTCCTTCCCTCATGGTTAGGCTCCAGGGACCAATGTAACCGGCTCTTATCCCTCAGAGAGAAAAAGATCTGCCCTCGCCAGAGCCATCGGTAGAGACATACTTGTCTGGACAGGTACACAAGCACCCTTGGAGCAACAATAGATCTCTCCCAATGGCACAAAGTCCCAGGTTGACTATCAGCCCTTAAACAAACAGTGTGCACTTGCTCAAGTGATAAGAAAGAAAGAGCTCAGTCTCAGAGGTCACGCCAGCGAGGCTTGTTCGTAATTTATCTGCCGAGAGCAGAAACGACGCCTCGTGTCAAACAGACTTTTACGATGAACACATAATAATCCCACTCACCATCCATGCTAAGGCCTGAGTAAGACTCCAGATAGATTTATTTAAAAAAAAAAGAAATCTGCAGGTCAAGCAACTTTACACAGATTACTCAGACTCAAGGGTTTTTAAAATGTATTCCGTGTCCTCAATACAAATAATGACAGACTGGAGTCTTTAACTGAGGACTATAGTGTGCTGTGCAGCTGGAGTTTACTGTAACTAAATCGCACATGCAGCTGGGTTTCGTTCCCCATGGATGACAATCAGTATGCACGTTAGGTTAGATTTGAATAATGAAGGGAAGGATGACTCTCTGTGTAGCCTTTTTTTTCCCCCTCTTCTTCACCCATGAGCAAATTGTTTCAAGTTGCCTCTTTGCCAGTGTGAGACATGCCGAGATATAATTGCTGCGTTGCGACGCGAAGGAGAAAGTTTGATATTTATAGATGTTTTGTTCTGCAGTTGAGTAGGAACTGAAGTGGTGCCACACTGCTATTATTAGAATGACTTGAGGTAATGATTGTGAAGATAAAGCGTTTCTGGAGTCCATATCGTTTTAATGAATGAAAGATTACTGACGAGAGAGAGGGGGTCTTAAGCAGTCTTTGCGTAGCTGATGTTTGCATGACTGTGAATTGGTATGCCAAAAGATGGAAACATTTTTTAAGTCCCCATGAAATCGGACTGAACGTTTTTGTGGCATTTAGTATGAATATGTTAGCCTTAAGGTTATCTATAAGCTAGTGCGCTCCAAAAACAATGAAAAAGTCACATTGAGAAGATACATGCATTCACAATGTACAGTCTCTCTCTACCACTAACACGGATCAACAGTTTTGATGACATCATTCTGCACTTCAGCTTCTCATCAGATTTTCTGCCCAATCAAATGCTGTCTAGAAACTGAAGCGTCCCGCCCCCAACATTATAAAAATCCATGGTACTAACTGCCAAGTACGGCTTAGCCCGCGCTGTGAGGTAAGATAAACGCCGTATTGGCTATTTAAATAGGGGGAGGGGCCACTTAATATGTCCCACCCTGATTTCCTGTTTCAGTGGAAATTACAGCATCACACTGAACGCACTTTGTCCAGCTCATACGTTTTTAATTCATCGTTCAACTAAAAAAAGGAAACGAAAATAATAATCCTTATTAACTTTAGCGAAACAAACAGATGTTTTTAGGTATGTAGCTACGTTTAAACTCAACCACCCACCCACCCACTCACTCACTCACTCACTCACTCACTCACCCACCCACTCACTCAGTCACCCACACACTCACTCACTCACCCACACACTCACTCACTCACTCACTCACCCACTCACTCACTCACCCACCCACTCACTCACTCACCCACCCACTCACCCACTCACTCACTCACCCACCCACCCACTCACTCACCCACCCACTCACCC
>JANDJT010000002.1:21180481-21212646 GCA_024331685.1 Stegophilus panzeri | reverse complement strand
TCACTCACTCACCCACCCACCCACTCTCTCTCCCACACACTCACTCACCCACTCACCCACTCACTCAGTTACCCACACACTCACTCACCCACCCACTCACTCACTCAGTCACCCACCCACTCACTCACAGGCTACTCATTCCAGATCCTGAAGCCTGCTGCGTTACACACATCTATAGTTGGTAGAATGATTCTTCTAGGTAGATACACTGCAAAAAATGACAGCAAGTAAAAATATCTTGCATATAGTATAATATATCTAGCATTTTCTATTATAAGATTACAAGGAACCTATTACAAGTTTATTACACCTATTTCTAGACACATTTTTACTCATTTCAAGCTTGAAATAATCTTATGTTGGCAGATCATTTTGCAGATCATATTTGGTTGCTTATTTCTGAACAAAAGCAAATTTATCTGCCAGTAGAATAAGAAAATGTATATACTGTATATATAATTATAAATAATATATAAATAGTCAATACATTTTAATATATTCAAGTGTAACTGAATAAAAAGGTCCAGCACTGACCATACAACTCTCCTACCAACACAACATATAACATAACAACATAACACAGTTAAACAGATCGCGAAAATAGCCAGGCCCAAATAATATGTTACATGAGATGTGATGCTCTCCTAGCTGAAACATTAGCGAGCGCTTTTTTTTGTGTGTGTGTGTGTGCCACATGATCGTATACATTGTTATGGATCCTCAACTTTACCGTTACCCTTGTCATTATTTGATATGCCAGTAACTCTATAAATCGCTAAGGTGGAAGTAATGCTTTATGAATGCAAATAAATGCTTTAAACTAAACCGAAAAGAGTTTGTTTTATTGTGTGGCTCTCCCGGCTCACACTGGGCTCTGAAGCATGTGGGTGGCAGTCTCTACAGCCGCTGATAGTTCACCTCAGCGTGACCAGCAGTAAACAGCTCTTCTTCTCTCTCTCTCTCCCACATGCCAGGAGACAAACACGGCTGAGGAGATTTGTGTCTGAGACTCACATTGATTTAAATCAGCACACCGTACAGTTCTATCAAACCACCGTCTGATGAAACTACTACTGCGTATATGAGCATACACACTCTTACTTTTGATATAGTTATGGTGCGTTTTAGCGCAGAAGATTTCCTCTGAAGAGTGTTAGGGATTTCTTTGAGCCAGGCTCTGAAATAGAGTCCAACAATATTCGTTTCCTTTCTACAAGAGAAATATGGCCCTTCATTTATTCTACAGTCAGTGCTGGTGAAGTAAGAAATTGTCTATTTTATGGTACATTTGTGCACAAGCAATTTTCAGACTATTTGACTCCAGCCTGCCGTGAGTTTTATAGGTTTACTAATGAGTGTTTATTTATCACAGCCTCTGCAATTAGCTCATAAACCCTGATAATCACCTAATTGAGATGATAGCCATAGTTTCTGTTAATGTCTTTTCACCTGATATACTGCTGCACGCTATTGGTTACACGTCAAGAATCAGAAAGAGGGATCGTTCCTTAAACTATTGCTTCACTATGTTCAGGTAAATATCTAAATAAGATGGACTGGGGGATGGGGAGGGGGGGCGGTTTACGGTTAGATCAGTGTCATGTGATTTATGCGGTAGTTAAATCATTAACTGTTCTCCTAGAGCTAAAACGATCTCTGAATGTATGATCAAACTTTTAGTTTGATATATTACCCTTTGCTAATTGATGTGCCGGAGTGGAGCTGCAATTTCACGGATGGTTAGGTTTCTGTAGTGCATGGCTAGAATCAGTGTTTCAACTACGTATTATTATGATACGAGTCCAGTAATGTCAATACTGTCTATATATATATATATATATATATAGTCTTAGGCACATGCAAAGAAATGCTGTAAAGCAAAGATTACTTCACAGATAATTAAATGTAATGTTTATACATTAAAAAAAAAATACTACAGAGGCCGATGGATTAGTGGTTAGCACGTTTGCCTCGCACCTCCGCCCTGTGCGTGAGAAGTTTGCATGTTCTCCCAGTGCTTCGGGGGTTTCCTCTGGGTACTCCGGTTTCCTCCCCCCAATCCAAAGACATGTGTTGTAGGCTGATTGGTATTTCCAAATTGTCTGTGGTGTGTGAACGTGTGTGTGATTGTGCCCTGTGATGGGTTGGCACCCCGTCCAGGGTGTCCCCCATCTTGTGCACCGAGTTCCCTGGGATAAGCTCCAGGCACCCCGTGACCCTGTGTAGGATAAGCAGTACAGAAAATGGATGGATGGACTCTGGAGGCCAGTAAACAGTAATAAACTAAACAACATCAGTATTTTGTGTGACAACACTTTGCTTTAAAAAAAAAAAAAAAAGTAGTCTCAAGTATATTTTGTGCAGTTTTATAAGGAATTAGTTTTACTGAGCATCCTGGAGAATCTCCCACAGTTTTTCTGGAGATTTTCTTCTTTTCTTTTTCTTTCTTTTTTTCATGTAAAACCCAGCAGGCTTCATTATGGGGTTTTTTTTTGTCTGATTTCTTAACTGACATTACAAAAATGTTTTCTGTAACAATAATTTGTTTTGTTGTTGTTGTTGTTGTTGTTGTTGTTGTTGGAAAAATAATGATTAGAAATATAAAATGACTTAATAATGCCAAAGTCATAAAATAAGCATCTATAATACAATAAAAAAAAAGAAAGAAAGAAAGAAAGAAAGAAAGAAAGGGTGCCTAAGACGTTTGCACAGTACTGTATACAGTGGTGTGTGAAAGTTTGTGAACCCTTTAGAATTTTCTACATTTCTGCATAAATATGAACTAAAACATCAGATTTTCACAATAGTACTAAAAGTAGATAACGAGAACCCAATTAAATTTAATTAAATGAGACAAAAATATTTATACTTGATCACATAATAATCACAGACTTTTGTCACTCACAGATATGTCAAATTTTTCTTAATAAATAACATTTTTCTTAGTAAATAAATGACCAAGTATAATATTTTTGTCTCATTTGTTTAATTGGATTATCTTTATCTACTTTTAGGACTTGTGCAAAAATGTGAAGTTTTAAGTCATATTTATGCAGAAATATAGAAACTTCTAAAGGGTTCACAAACTTTCAAGCACCACTGTATGTATAGTTTGCATGTGGTTGATTTTGAAGTTTCCTGTCACTGATTTGTCAGTTGAACACTCCGCCTCAATTTTATTGGTTTTTTTACAAATAAGGCCCTTGTAGTAACTGGGGTTATATAGCTAATCACTTATCAGTCAGTATGTGTTTAATAGATTTCTTAACAATTATGGATATTTAATTAATTGAAATGTGGCCTTTTGTGGGTATGGCAGATTAATTTCTTTGTTTAAGGTCACCGACTTCCAAATGAGACGTACTTGTCTTGGGTTATAATAAAAGCTTGGTCAATCAGGCACGACCAGTGCACTAATTATGACCAAATATTTGTTCACTGGGGAGCCATATACCACACACACACACAAACGCACACACACACACACACACACACACACACACACCCTCTGGTCAACCTAGGAAAAGAGTTGCCGATGTCCTTCCTTTTTTGTTCATTTTCTCCCTAATTTAGTCTTGGCAAATTCTCACCCACCGTCCAACGTTTCTTTATCATACACAAGTACCAACCGGAGAGGTTGAAGGCAGTCACATGCTTCCTCTGAGCTAGCCAACTGCAACTGTTTGAACTGCCATGTGCCCATGCTGTGTGACAGGGCAGACTAACCCACTAGGAGGAAAGCTCGAGTGGGCGAGTGAGTGGGTGAGCGAGTGAGTGAGTGAATGGGTGAGTGAGTCAGTGAGTCTGTGGGTGTGTGAGTCAGTGAGTGAGTGGGTGGGTAAGTGGGTGCGTGGGGGGTCGAGTGAATGGATGTGTGAGTGAGTGAGTGGGTGTGTGCGTGGGTGGGTAAGTGGGTGCGTGGGGGCTCGAGTGAATGGGTGTGTGAGTGAGTGAGTGGGTGTGTGAGTGGGTGGGTAAGTGGGTGTTTACACTCTACAAAGGAAAGCCACTGAGAACGACACTGCCTTACATCTGATTAGTGACGTCTGTGGCGTATCAGAAAATTTACTGCCAAGATTTGAACTTAAAGTGGGTTTATGAAAAGAAGGACAGAGCTCTGAGGATCTGAGTAACTCTGTTACAGTAAGGGCGGAGCTAATTTGAGGGCTGTAAAAACGTACGCAAAAGCGCAAAACACAACTAATTAGATTTAATACATGGTAATATTGTGTATCATGCTTTTTTTGTGTAGTGCGTTTGAAATTGCTTGTTTATTATAGTTCTAGGAGCACTATTAAACAGCTACAAACTAAGCTCCTTTAATTATTGCTGAAGGATTATACGCATCCTGCTGTGATTTTTAAGTAGTTTCTCAGAGTATGAACTTTAATTTTTGACACCCCAGTCCACCCCCGTTCCGAAACGCCTGTAATTGTTTGAGCTGTGATTTTTTTGACTCCTTGTTTCCTGTTGCACTCTCCATTAGTGGCTGATTACCACCTGGGAGCAATGGTTCAGTCGTGATGAAGATCAGTGTTTAACACGCTCGCTCGTCGTAGTGTAGAAGAGGCACTAATCAGAGCAGGCATCCTCGGCTTCGGCTTGGAGCTTCATAATCTACTCAGCAGCGCGCCGAAGGACCCCCGTGCCACTCCCGCAGATTCGTACATCTTCTTCACAAATTAGTCCAGGCATTGATCTCGCCGCACCCCTCCTTCAGCCGCGCAGCCGTTAGCTGCAGTTATTCAACACAACGAGGCGCAGCTAACAGGCCACGCATTACTCATGTGAACAAGCGAGCTCTGCACATCCGAGCGTGGCCATTAAGCATAATATAGAATATATACTGGCTGTCACTTTTCATTTTTCGCACGGACATTGAGAGCTCTAGCAGCGCAAGCTCACAGAGTCATCCTTCTCCCTTTCTGCTCTGACAACACATGACAACATCCCCTTTTTCACGTCATAGATTATTGGCTTTATATTCCCAACGAATCTCCTATACCCAGCGGTGATTCCGGATTTATTATACGTATTTTAGGGGGTTTAAGGGGTACAGAGTGAGGGTCTGTCATCCCGCAGCTTATGAATATACCTGTTATAACTCTTCGCTTGCTTCCCTTAATATTTCTTTCCTGTCCTCTTCCTTGACAGCTAATTGAAGGCTCCCTTTGGGCTTGCTGTTCGACAGACATATTAATTTCAGGTTTGCTGGTCTGTTGCGCTTAAGAAAAATGGTCCTTGTCGTAGCAGAGAGTGAATTAATATCCTGGGTACTGTGTGAACAGTGGTCGAGTGAACAATTGCTGCCATAGCATACAACATCCAGTGCTAGTTTAAAAGAATGACAAAAATCTCATACCACAATGTGGGCTTGATTATCATTAGTAGCATTTAATATTTATAAGACCACTGGGACCACTGGGACGACTGGAAGGCTCGTCCACTGCCGAGCTAGCCGTGCTGTACTTACTGTACTTAGTACATAGGTAAGAACCGTACCATACTGAATTTGGCTACACTTCTTACCGAGGTACTACGTGAGCCGAGCTAAAAATAGCGCAGACTATCGATTGATCAAACAGTCACGCAGACATCCTGATTAATGTCTCGAATTGCACAAAAACCTTCAGCAGTAGGATAGTGTAGTGTCTGCGAAGGTTTCTCACTCTTTCCAAAAGTCAATTTTCTGCCCATTTAAGAAGCCGACCATTTAAACACTTTAAGCACTTTTAAAAAGCAATCTGATGTTTCATAGTCTTATTTATTTATTTATTTATTTATTTATTCATATACTCACAGTGCACTGTGTACCTTGGTCTTTCCTGTGATTGGAGAAAAGACTGCTTGTGCTTTAACATCGTCTGGTAAGGTCTGCGCTCAAAATCGTCTGCATTTATTGAAAAATATATATATTTTTTAGCAAGGATTAAAATACTTGACACGGCTGTGTTTAGGTGCGTGGGCAGCTTCTGAGTGCGTTTCCCTTTCTTTATTTTCACTTAACACAGGAGAGACACGCGGCATGCATTTTAACATGTAACGAGATACGCTCGGTTTTCATTTCAAATCCGTTTCTTTGAATTTTGAGCAGTTCACTACCGGTGCCTAACAAACCCAACACAACCCGATAACCCTTCAAAGAAACTCCTCCAACTGTGACGAGTTATGTGATGGAAAAACCACACGCGCGCGCGCGCACACACACACACACACACACACACACACACACGCACATTCAGCTAGGACATGGACAGTCCCAAGTTTGTGCAATTTGTATGAATAAATTATAGCCTCGTATACGATATTATTTCAAGAATCCTAAACCTATTAAAAGGCAGAATAGGCACAATGATATCTATGAGGTGCAAAAGCCTTGCATGTAAGAAGCGTAGAGTGTTACCCAATAGACTAATTTTATTAACACTTAGGACCAATTTGAGTCTGTTTGAAATCCCTTGTTAAAAATGAATGGAACAGATTGCTGTCAAGGGAAGAGTAACCATGCTCCAGATTCAAACTGTCCATTAAAAAACAAGCGAGAGAGAGAGACAATAGGTTCATGAATTTCGCACAGATTCATCTAGGAAGACAAAAACATCATTTTAATTCCAAACCTTGGTTCAGTAATAATGTTTGAAGTACCATGGAAATGGTTTTGGACCTCAGGTTCACATGAACAGTTGCGCTGTGGTGCTGGAACTATGGTTGCTGCAATGGTCTTAGGACTGCAATTAGCACATACAATGTTCCTTTAGTCTTCATATAAAAACCATAATGGACTTCCCTTTACTTTCACTCTATCCACTGTTACCCAGATGAGGATGGGTTCCCTTCTGAGTCTGGTTCCTCTCAAGGTTTCTTCCTCTTAACATCTTAGGGAGGTTTTAGGTTTTCCTCACCACCGTCACCACCGGCTTTCTCAATATGGATAAAATTCACACATTTAAAATCTGTATCCTGTGTTTATATGTTTCTTTAAAGCTGTTTGTCCATTGTTAAAAGCGCTATACAAATAAAACTGAATTGAATTGAGTGAATGTTTTTGACAACCAGCACGGCATGAGGAAATGTACAAATAAACGCTGTATACTCGAAAATAAACTATTTTGCCGTTCCAAATTATAGAGCACCTGCACAACGCTGGAGGTTATTAAGGTAGTTTCTGTGTCTGCAAACAGCATTACAGAATTCAAAACAATATGGAGGTGCCTATGAAACACTGTCATTTCTGCATCGCTCACTCAGCATATGAAATTAGCCGTGACACATAAACACGAGCTAGAAAGGTTGTTATTTTCCTTCCACAACAGCTTCGATTGCTAGGCAACAACACCACCCTTGACCGGCGGCGGCACGGCGAAAAAATCCGCCCCGCTATACGTGTTCGAATTCTAATCATATAGTCATTTTCTTTTAGATAATCAAAGACTCACAGACGTGACAAGGTGACATTGACCCTGCTATATTTTTCTTTTCCCTTCAACTCGTAGCAAGATTGTAAAGAGCTCAAGGATCAGCGTGGAATTGTTATACTGGTTCAAGTAGTGTTCCTGCCGTAGAACGTTTGGATGGAGAAATAACAGGCGCGTGCGAAATCCTAACTGTAAACAAACGTGATATTACAATGTATAGCGGTAACGTCATCGGATGCAGTGTTTCCTCAAACTGCAGTTCTGCTGTTAATCGGTGTGTGAGAGCTAGAAAACCGCCGTGTTGTTTTCTGAGCTCTCCTTTCAAACGTTTTGGCGATATTTACAGTACAGTGTTTCACAGGATTCAGTTCAACTTAAAAAATATCATACAGCTGGAACTTGCATTCATGAGACAAGTTTCACGTTGTAAGTCGTGCATGCTTATTGGATATGAGAATAAGAATGAAGGTTCCAGT
This sequence comes from Stegophilus panzeri, assembly GCA_024331685.1. Lineage (NCBI taxonomy): Eukaryota > Metazoa > Chordata > Actinopteri > Siluriformes > Trichomycteridae > Stegophilus > Stegophilus panzeri. The sequence goes on along the minus strand of JANDJT010000002.1, from coordinate 21,204,755 downwards.
AAGTCGATCAGATGGGTTAATGTTTTTTTTTTTTTTTTTCTTTCTGTTTTTAATCCTTTCTGTGCTTTTTGTGTTTCTACGTCAAGTTGAGTTATTGTCTTACGAACGTTTCCACAACGTTAAATAACCATCAGTGGGGATCAGAGGAGGTTATGCTGTTTTTCCAAGCTGGCTGAATTGAATTCAACTAAGATTCCTTTTCCAAAAACTGTTGGCAAGTATTACATTGGGTTTGGGTGTTAATGTGGGTGTAAATATTACCGACGACTCAAAACAAGGAAACGAGTAATTACTTACCCAATGGGAAAGCGTGTGTTTTCATTTTCTGACACACTTGATTTGATTTAAGACAAGGGGCTATCTGAGCTGAAGGCTAAGTACGTTTACAGTTCGGTACTCTTTGCCTTAAATGTAACTATTTGGTAGTAAATGTGAAGTTAATCGTTTTTTCGATTCACAATGGAGTACCATGGCAGATGCGTTGACGTAGCAACAGTGGTTAATATGGTGTCTACTGTGAACTCCTCAGTGTGAATGAAAGCCACGTGACCATTCAGTTATATGCTGATGTGTTAGTTAACAAAGGTGCTTCCTTTTTTATTTATAACATAGCGTGTCTCACACGACACAAATATGCAACGTCTTTTGTTTCCAAAGACAAAGATGGAATTTAGTGCATATTGTCTGATCATGTTCTTGGGAAAGAGCTTGTGTTAATGCTGTATTGCAGATTTTACATATCAGAGGCACACAGCAACGAAAAAAAATGTCACCATGTTGGTAGTGTTCAGCAGAATAGGCACTGGACTTTGTATCTGTACCTGTCTAGTCCTCTTTACAGCCATTGCTTTTCAACACGCACTCAGGGCCTAGGGTGCGTTTACACGACAACGATGTACTAAAAACAGAACCGTTTTTCCTTTGCGTTTTTGAAAAGATTCGTGTACAGCCGACAACGTCGTCAAAACGATCCCCATTCACACGGATCGGTGGAAACGACTAAAAACGCTGTATTATGCATGCCTACAGGCCTGTAGGTGGCGATGTCACTTTGTAAAGAAACACTACACGCCTGCGCACATAAGCATTCACGTCAACGTGTCCGACATATCGATCCGACATATCGATGTCCGACATACCGACATATCGATCCGGGCAAGACTGTCCTATTAACAAACACAAGTAAACGGGGGAGCTGTGGATTTTCTGGATAAAAAGCACAATAACGTTTACATTTCTCAAACGATTTCAATAGTTTTTGAGCTACGTGGAGTAAGTTCTGTCTCCAGTTACTTAGAATCTCAGTAGTTAGACTTAAAGAATTGTGAAAACTCACGCTTGTCATGCGTAGGTATGGCTTATTTTTCTGGGTTAATAAATGCTGAGATGTCCCTAATGTAATATAATTTAATGTACATCTTTTAGTTTTTCTTCTGCTCCAGGTCAGAATTCTGTTAACAGAGCTCGTTCATTTTTAAATGAAATTTAATGAATTTTAAATGAAATTTTTTACTGAAAAAAATCGAAATCGTGCATCTTTAAGTACTAATAATTGACCATGATTGTACCCAAATGGAACAAAATCGGCATATACAAATCAAATAGTGAGACAGTGGCAGTCAGTCTGCTTTCTATGTTTTATTAGCAATAAGGATACAGATATACTCCAAAGCAGACAATTACAAAGATAATTATAAGATTTTGAAGACCCTTCGTCGGCGTAGATGTGGGTTAATAATTTGGCGTATGTAACAAATGCGTCTCCGCTGGTCGTAGTAGTGATGCCGTAAATCTACACTTTGCTGGAGAAGCGTCAATAAACTCAAAATCTTAAGCAGCACAAACACAGTCCTGTAGTCCACCATCGTAGTTTTGAAGTACTCGCGCGCACGCCTATAGACTGAACACGTAATATGCGTGACGTCGTCGTTTTAGCGGTTTCTCGTTTTTGTACGTTTACACGTTGACGATAACGGCATCTTTTTCAAAAACGTGCACTTTCAAACCCGCTTTGAAAAGTTTGCGTTTCCAGGCCCCGAAAACGCCGTCGTCGTGTAAACGAACAGCCGAACCGTCCGTATATAAACAGTTTTCCCTTTGTGATTGAAAACGTTGTCGTGTAAACGGCCGCTTAATGTACACTGTGAGTCTGGCAGAAACATTTCATTGGCAGTAGAATATCCAGCAATGTGTTATTTCCCCCAGCACGACAAGCAGAGAATGTACACATGTTGAGTTTCAGGAAGAAAAAATGGATTAGGAGTAATGAACATTCGAGTGTGTCAAGCAGAGCGTAGAAGAAAAAAAAAACCCGATCAGGGGAAACATCAGGCTTTTCAGGGTGGAGCGTCTGGAGCAGTTCTCTGCAGTCTGAATCGAACCAGAACTCTCCACCTGGTCAGTTGAGACTAATTCACAGTAGGTCATGACCAATCTCAAAGAGAAAGCTCTTTCACACACACACACACACTGGACCGGAATCTCTCACACTCTCTGGGGCTATTATCAGCAGGCTGCCAGACTAATCTGTTTCCATCCAGCTGGAAGTAGGAGATATTGGTCAGTATTTATTTAGATTTAAACATAGTGCGATTCAACAGGTTTGGGGTTTTTTTTTTTTGTTTTTTTTTTCATTGTACACTATTTATGTACTTCAGCCGGCTTAGTTTTTTTTTTTTTTTTTTGTCCCCCCCAGGAACTGCGTTTTATATAACTCCGAAATGTGGGCAGTGATTCACAGTGATTCATGAATTGGCAGCAACAAAGGATACTCTGACATTTATCAAAGCAGGGATGGCATTATTGACGTTTCCGCTTTCCTGACAGGATTCAGATTTAACTGCAAGAAATACTGAACTCATTTCGTGACAGAGACCTTTATTTTCCAGTGCAGCATTTAAGAAGAGTTGTAGCCAGTGCGTGTTTTTGTGTGCATTTCAAACCCCAGTGAGTGTTTTTGTCTTCTAAATGGATGCGCAATGTAAAAATACATGTTCCTTTGTTGAAAGCTAATTGAGGATGCTTGGAAATAGCAGACACAAGCATTGTTGTTCCATCATTAATGCTTCTGCCATGTGCCTGGAATAAAATGTAGGTCATAAAACAAATTTATGTCTCCATATTGCTTTTTTTCTAGAACTAAATTCAGAATCAGACATTTTCTGGCAGTTGAACTTGCATTACCTAAAAGGTATTTAAAAAAAAAAAAAAAAAAGACAGGTCATCATGAACTAAATTTATTTTCTTTCTTTCAGCCCCGCCTATCTCAGATGCCACCTCTGTGCCAGCGCCACCCCGAATGACAACCACCACAATGACAACAACAACAGCACAGCATAGAGGCCTAACAACAACCATAAACACTACAGGGACCAGGGTCGGCAACAAGCCCCCTAAACCCCCAGTGGCACCGTCCCGAACTACAACGCCTCCATCCCTGGAGTCGTTCCCTTTGCCCAAGCGCTTCTGTGACAGCGTGGAGCGAAGGGACATCCTGTGGCCTCAGACACAGAGGGGCATGCTTGTGGAACGACCATGTCCCAAAGGAACCAGAGGTAAGTGTGTTTGCTCCATCATACGCAATTTAAAGGTATTTACAAGCACCATTAAGCAGAACACTTTTGAGGATGGGGTTTCTTTTAATTTTTTATTTTATTTGGGAGTATTGTGTGTGGGCACCGTACAAACATGAAATAGCAGTGTGGTTAAATGCAATGCATAGAAGTGATACCACAGAAACGAATACGTGTACGTAAGACATCGAGTCTAAATACTGTTTTATTTTCAGGCACCGCGTCCTACCTGTGTGTCCTCTCCACCGGGGCCTGGCACCCAAAAGGCCCCGATCTAAGCAACTGCACCTCTCACTGGGTCAATCAAGTGGCTCAGAAGGTTTGTATTAGTCCAACTGCATGACACCAAACATACAAATATCCCTAATAGCTCAGAGAGTTTGCTGAGCGCACCGTCATGAATATAAAACAGTCCCCAGTGCCAAATTTTGAGCACACACTTCTTACTATCATTGGCTTAGATTGAGAAACGTAGCCTCAAGCTACCCAATAGGGCGCCCCGCTGCTCGATCTGATAACGCATCTTCTGAATGTGTGCTCTTAAAGGGCTAATGTGCTCTGCAAGCTGAAGTTCGAATGGGCTGCCATTAGACACAATGGACTGCCCACACCTCACGCGGCAGCAAAATGAACTTTTTTTTTTTTTTTTTTTCCAAAGGAAAAAAATAAATAAACCCTGTCTAATGCGCACAGGATGTGTTATCAGTTTTTAATTACTAAGCGATGGCTCGTGGGTGCTGTTAGCGAAGCATATTTCCTCACAGCGTGAAGATGTCATAATTAGGGCCGAGAGGCCTGCAGACGCAGAATGATATTTCTCGGCTCCTGCTGCGCGGCTAATTTGCACAATCTTTCAGATCCGGAGTGGGGAGAACGCGGCCAACCTGGCCAACGAGCTAGCTAAGCACACCAAAGGGCCCATCTTCCCCGGCGACATCAGCTCCACCATGAGGCTCATGGAGCAGCTGGTGGACATCCTTGATGCCCAGCTGCAGGAGCTGAGGCCAAGTGAAAAGGACTCTACCGGAAGGAGCTTCAACAAGGTACAAATGGATTTATCTTTGTCTCATAACTGTACTTTCTATTTGAGATTTAGGCACATGGAGCTGATTCAGCAACTACATGACGTTTACCCTCTGTTGTTGCACTTATAACTGGATAAGTAAAAAACACAGCAGTGTGGAAATTGAAAAACAACAGTATATCGTTTTTACACAAAAGTCATAGAAGTGATAAGAGGTGTTCTTTTTAAAAATCCCTTCTCAACTCTCTTGATGTCAAGACAAATCAAAAGTTGTGCAGATTGCATTAGTGCGGGGTTTTTACCCAGAAGTCATATTCACTGCAGGATTTTTATCTTTCTTGATTGGTTCTCGGCTTGTTTCTATAAGCTTTAACTGAAAGATAATATATATAATATTATTTCTGGTATTACCAGCGATAACTGTGACTTCAGAGGGTTAAATCCTCATTAAGCATTAGAAATTTGGCATACTACTGGCGTAATAGTCTGCAGTATATTGATTCTGATTTTTTGGCCAGACAGCACCTTTCAAATTTGGCCTTAATGCACATAAGAGAATGAGCAATCGAAGCAGCTCATTAGTGTTGCTGAAGTCCATGTGGAACAGTTATTTGTGTCTGAGGGCCAGTGTTTTTCTAACGCTTTTCTTTCTTTCATCGGTCTTTTTGTCTTCTTTCTAATTAAAAAAAAAAAAAAAAAAGGTTCAAAAGCGAGAAAGGACATGCAGGGCATATATGAAGGTATAGTTATATATTTCTTTCATTTCTTTACATGTCCCTCCTCCCGCTCCTCCCTCCTTCCCTGCCACTGCTCAGCGGCATGTTTCCCTGCCATGTAGCCTCTCATTCTCTCCATCACCTGATGAATTTTTGATCTACCAATGCCCTCCAAGCTCATGCCAGCTATACTGTGGCTTGGAACCATTCGCTCTTACTAATCAGTGCAGTTTGTACCCTGCTATGGTACATGGCAGTATGTGTCAGCATTTGATTTGCAGCTTGGCTGTTCATTGTTTCTAATCTGATCTTTAGTGAGAAAATGCACTGAGCACACGGGCTAAATCAGCAAATTATTTTGGTTGGTTGAACTTTTTTGCAAAGTACAATATATATATTGATAGCGTGCACCGTACAGCAGCGTGTCGGGAGAGAATTAAGGCATGATTACAGTGCAGTATGTAACTGGACAGTGACACGGTTCTTGTTGGTTGGGCTTTCTATTCCAGCACATTGCCTTTTAAAGGAAAACATTAGCTGTGATATAAGATTGACTTAACCTGGCTTAAAGTCTCATTATAGCTCCTGCAATGATTACAAATTCAAATAAAGTTATTCCAGCTTTCAAACCACAATCTTCAGAATCTCTCCATCAGGGTGGGATGATGCAAATTCTCCATTCATGACATTTAATTAAATATTTCATCTTATTAAGGCTATTCAAGACGTTCTTCAGAGTGGGGAGTTAAAAATAAATGGAGGAGGGCTTGGTTGGAGGAAAAGGGCAGTGATATCCTACTATTCGGTACTTGGTTTCACAATGGAAATGAATTGAATGCGTCTATGTGATGAAAGGAACATCTGTAAAGGTGGAGTAAAGGGGCTGATTTAACACTAGCATAACACTAATCCCATGCACACCGAGGCCAGGCCAGTGTAAGTTGTGCTAAAATGTCCTATTGGCTGACTATTAACCTGTATTGAGTTCTTGAATTAGGAAAGGGAAGTGCAATGCTTACCAGCTAAGCAGTGAAACGTGGTGGCGTGGAACGTGTATGGCTGCCATTGAGGCACCTGCCCTGAGCCTCATTGAGCATTACAGGCCTGGCAGGGTTTCTCAGCAAGCGGTAAACTTGACCATTTTGTTTAAGATTGTCCCTTTATCCAGTGACTTATGATCCTGTGGAAATGGGACAACTATGAATAAAAAAAGAAGTGCAATTCCTATTTGGTTCATCCAATATAGGTGTGTTGTGGCTTCTTTGGCATTCACAATCACATAAAGAGATGATGGACGCTTGCGAACAAACACAAAAATGACCTCGTTGTGCAGTTAATGCAAATTGGATGGCTTTGCAATCTTGCAGTAAGCAGCCCTTTATACTTTGTCCCAGATATGCTTTATTGGGTTGAGATGTGGAGGTTAAACAGACCACTAAACCTATGAAAGAAAAAAGCTGTTATGCTCCTGCAACCATTCAGTGACAATACATGCCTTGAGATATGGTGCATTATCATGGTTTATGTGCAAGTGTGGATAAACTGTACGCATGGCGGGATGGATGTGTGCCAGGAAAACATTTCCTACCCCATAGGCGCTGGTTCTCCTTTGGAGAAAATAAAGAGTTTCAGAGCGAGAGCCGAGCAGTTCCCGAACAAGTTACTTTTGTGCATTTTTCACCACACTACGTGGAGCATTACCATTATGTAAAATAACAGGAATGAAACAAATTACATAATGATTGCCATTTTAACATGTAACAAAGGTAGACAAAAAAAGCAGACATGCAGGAGGTTGAGCTTTTTGAGCCTGCTAACATTTACATGAATGTAATTTTTAAAAGCTTTTTAAGTGGTGTAGCAGCAGTCACACAGTCACAAAGTTCAATTTCACACCTCAAGTCTATTTTTGCCATGGTCACAGATGGTATTTCACTAGACGCTTGTATGACATTCAGCACAGCGAGCTCCATTACAGTAACTCCTGGTCTGCAGATGAGCTTCAGCTCTGGTGCAGGAAATAAAAAGGTTCCTGGAACTATGACTCAGGAACTGGTGGGATCTTGCCTTGATTTCTCAACTCATTGGTACCATTGTGATACCTCGTCACACCCCCTGGTCTAATCCTTCCATCAACATGATGCAAAAGAACTCTTGATTTTCCTCAGCCCAGGCATCTTTCCCGTGTTTCCCATTTCCCATGCAGCGGCCCATTTGGGACAGTGTCCCATAAGTGCTTCTGAGATGGCATTTAGCACAGCAGTGTTCAATCTCGGATGTGATTAGCCTAGTTGTGGCCCGGCTGCTTTCTTGCACAATTATTGCCATCGTGTTTTGACCTCTCTGACAAGCTGGTTTCATGCACAGCGCTTGCTGAACTATTCTTTTTTTGCTCCGTTGTTAATAATCCACTGAAATGGTTTTGTGTGAAAAGCTCAGGACAGCTGTTTGGGAGAGCAAAATTAAAACTAGACATTAATAGTCAGTAAGGTCACTTCTAATGCATAATTGAAGAATAATTGATGCTAGACGTGCTAGGGATGGGCGATATCTTATAAGAGTAGAAATTCTCCCCACAATAAGAGTTCATCTTCCCGCAATCATAACGATAAAGTCTAATCGATGACGTATTTCTGTGCGACCCATGGCGGAAGGCGGCCGTGAACCTGAGGAGGAGTTTATCGCTAATCGAGGAGCTATCTCCACAATCTGGAACTGGTTTGGTTACAGAAAATCAGTTTTACTTTTTGATCAATGTCTGTGTTTCTGAGGCTCTCAAGACTGCACGCAGCTGTCACTTGTAGCTAAAAACAGTGCTGAACGGTACTATATTAATATCGTCACTGATATCGTTATCACAGTAAATACCGGAAAATATCGAGATATAGTTGTAAGTCCATATCGCCCGTCCCTAAGACATACGCATCAGACTGATTTATACCATATGCCGTAGTTATGTCACATATGACTTCTATATGATTGGTGAGAATCAAATAGGTGACTGAGTGCAGATAAATATCCTACGACATCTCTCACTTCAGAGTTTATTTAAAAAATAAGATTTCATGTGTAATACAGTGACAGTTTGTGTATACAATTGGGTCATTTCGTTGATGCTTGGTGTAAATCACACTTGCATCCTAATCAGTTTGTCACCTGTCGTACGTGGTCACACATCAGTGGTGCTACCAAAGAGTTTTTGGAGTGATAAAAAGGAGCTAAATTTACCAAAGAGCCAAGCAGACTTGATGGGACTAAAGATGCTAAAATAACACAAAAAAAAAAAAGGCTTGTGAGGTGAAGAGCTGCAGGAAACTGTAAACCCTGGTACTAGGAGTAACGAGCTGTTGGTAGTCAGACACCAGTGTCAACAACAGCTAGCGGCAGGAGCCTGCAGGTATGAGTAAGAAAGATAGATGAAGAGCAGGAGTTTGGAGCCACATAGCAAATTGCAAAATTCCAAGTAGACTGCGGGAGACGTGCCTGCATTGTGGAGTAGTCTGGATAAATAGACAATTAAGTTTTATTTTGCATTGCACTATTGAGTTATTTGTACAGTTCTAATGTTTTGTAAGATCCAGGATTTGCTGGAAGTGCATAAGTCTGCTTGGGGTGTTTTTGAATAATTACTGATGTATTGTGCGGTCGACATCCCCTGACTCCCCCCCACAGTTTGTGTGAGCACCGCCTGCTAGAAGCATCTTATCACTGCTAGCCTTAAGCATATTAAAACTATATGCCGCAGGACTATGTCACAGCACTGAACACTAGCATCTTATGATAGGCACTGAATTAGTCCCCAAATTTTGCAATAATGCAGATTGGACAGCGGCGTACAGCACTGTCGATGGGCCGCTGTGTCCACAGCGAAGGGGAGCAGGGTCAACCTTACAGGGCAGGTTTAAATAAGTAAACTTAGTCTTGATGTTGATGTAACATTTGTGGTAATAAATTTAAGACACAAGGGTAACAGAGTATGTAGTTTATTGAGAATCACTATCATACACATCATACACTCGGGAGGGAACAGGACTTGTTGGAGAATAATCTGTGGGTTAAAGTTAATATGGTGGTGTGTTTGTAGCAAAGCTACTATCATCATCAGAGGAAAGAAGTTCATAGAAGAATAAACTGTGATTGACTGATTGTTTAGTGGAGATGGAGATGCCGTGTGCTGGGTAGATGTGCTACTGATGCAGTCAAGCATTTATTCGGATAGATTGCGATGTGCTGCTTGTTCAGAAAGCTGGTTTCTGTCAATACATGACTGATTTATTTATTAAACTACAGTGTTTGTTTCCATGCGGGAAACATAGTGCTGCTGGATTGGATTGCTGTTGCCGGTACCGGTCTGCACCATGGTGGTTGGGAACACTTTTTGTGCAGTGTGCGACTTCATTGAACCCTTTGGTGTTTTGGAATGTTTTGATTAAAGGTATGCACTGGATGTAAATACCTCCCAAATAAACCCTGGCATTCAGCACGTACTACATAGTGTCCTCGTTTTATTTAAAATGGTGTTGAAAGGACTGTGCTGAAGTACAGGGCCAAAGCACTCAAAACTGTATTACTGTCCAGTTTCTCACAAACAGCATTTTATACTCGCGATTTTGTTTTTTTCCTCTTTCTTTTCTTTTACTGATTGTGCTTATGGTGGAAGGAATGTGCTTTTATGCAGAGCAATTATAAAAAATTGATGAACAAAAACATAATGTTCATGGTGTTAAGGCATGCATGTTTGTTTTTCTGGGCATAGGCTACCTGGCACTAGGATAAAGCAAAAGCTTTGAACCGCATTGTCATGAGTGCTGACATGGCGCTTCCTTTTCGGTTGCAGGCGATCGTGGATACCGTGGACAACCTGCTCCGGCCAGAAGCGCTGAAGTCTTGGAGAGGCATGAATATCACGGAGCAGACTCATGCTGCCACCATGTTACTGGACACTCTCGAGGAAGGAGCTTTCGTCCTTGCTGACAATCTAATGGAACCCGCAATAGTGAAAGTGCCAGCTAGCAATATCAGTGAGTACTGCCAATAAACGTGGCTAATCTAAAATATGGCTTGCACGCCACAATGGGATTTCGAGTCTAGACATTTCAGGAGCGTGTGCTCTTGCGTTTCTAAATACGCGTCATATTTGGATCAACTTGTGTCTGTTGCAGCGCTGAAAAATCCGTGTTTAATTTAATCAAATGCTAGTTGGTCATTTGGGATGTGACCTTAGAACGACAGACAGTGAAGCGTACTGTTGTGTTTAAGCTACTGAGGCCACTTTACACTTAAAAAAAAAAAACCATAACCGAGGCGGTGTAGGATTGCACGACTACCACAAAAGACATTAAAAATATATATATGTTTACAAAGTATTTTTGTCTGTCACTGAAAAGAAATGAATACATTTTCAGAAACAGTGCAGCCTGTTGTTCGTTGATGTCTCATGATCTGAGCAATGACTTTTGTAGCTTTTCAAGGGCATGAAATGCTCCTGTAGTCACGAAGTCAGTAATTATTATCAGCCTTGATAAATGGACGTAGGTGGTTACAATCAGAGGGTAATTGTTTGTACCTGGTATTTTGCACTCGGAGAGTGAATTTCCCAAAAATGCGTATACAAAGAGATCATCACAATTTTGATATTTGATTTTATTATATGCGCTAAAATTCTCTCGCGCCTGTTTAGTCCATTTTAATGGTAGACCTTGATGGTGATGGCGCCAAATAAAGTTTGTTAGTAAATTGAATTCATCTAGCAGGTGATTTTTATTTGCTCTTTTTGGATGGAAAGCATGTTGTGCTCCATTTTGTACAATGTAGGCATGGTGAGATGCAAATAAATTAGAAACCGTCAGTAGAAAATGTTTTTTTTGTTTGTTTGTTTTCTCTCTCTCTTTACCTAGTCCTGGATGTGTATGTGCTGAGCACAGATGGCCAGGTGCAGGACTTCAAGTTTCCCCAAAGCAGCAAGGGTGGTATATCTATCCAGCTGACAGCCAATACAGTTAAACTGAACAGCCGGAATGGTAAAAAAAAAAAAAAAAATACATACACACACACACACACACACACACACACACAGAGCCACACAGAGCCACACACACACAGAGGCAGCAGTGGTAAAAGAAATGCTTATAAAGCATGAGCAGTGTTAAATGCCACTGCATGATTTTGCTTTTAACCATGGAGAAGGTGGAAACTCTCGGGGTTTTCTTCTACTCCTCCTGCTTATTATTATTATTACATTTTTTTTCAGTGTGTTTCAGGCTACAAATATGCACCTGCAGGTCTGGCATAGGTAACACCCGTTTCAGGTGTCTTTGTTCAGATTACTGCTTGAAGATTACTGCTTCAAAAGTATGCCATTTGAACATCGCCTGTTTCGGACTGGTCTGAAAATAAATGTGTAATAAATGTGTATCTAGAAAACTTATCACAGAAAAATTAAGTGGGTTTTCTGGAGAAGCGAAGATGCCTGGACAAAACATTTATCATTAGATAAGGTGTGTGTGTGTGTGTGTGTGTCTGTGTAAATCTTTGATGTAACCTTGTATTTCAGCAGTCACATTACGTTAACCGCAGCTAGGAAGCCAATCTTAACAGGGTTGAGTGGAATTTATACAGTGAATGACCATATTGAATGTCCATATCATATTGATAATTCTATTTGTTTATTTCACACAGCTGTCTTCTCTCCATTGAGTCAATTTTAATTATTTTGTTATTACATATCAGTTATATATGGAGAAAAAAAAAAAAAGGCGAGAGACTTGGTCTTTATGAGAGGTGTTGGTCTTTATGTTTTTCTTTCTTTCTGATGCCAGTTGAACCCGGTGCTTCTGTAGTGTGTGCGCAGGGCAATATGTTTCTTTTCCTTCAGGAGCACAGCACACCAACTTATTGATTTCAGACTTATAACACAGCACTGACGCCATCCCTTAGGCGAGACTGTCTAAAGACTTTTAGTCGTATTAATAACGCTGGAACGGTGGGCATGACTCGGCATATCTAGGGAGCTTCTGGATATCAGCAGTTTTAGCTCCGATATTGCAGCCCTGTCTGAAGCTGTTCGTCTCACATCTTCTCCTGTAAACACCTTTCTTTTAAATAACGTTCCTGAACTTTAGCTCTGCGTCTCTCGCTGCTGACGGCGTCTCACTTCATTTATAGGGCTACAGAGCACCAAGTGGAATTCTGTACACATGCAGACGCTCTCCATATAATAATAATAATAATAATAATAATAATAATAATAATAATAATAAAAATACATACCTGGGCTGCAGAAACCTAAATCTTCATAAATCAGTGACTAACCCCTTTCATGTTGTTTTCATTTCTTTTAATGTACAGGTGTTGCCAAGCTGGTGTTTGCGCTGTACAAAAACCTGGGCCAGTTCCTGAGCACCGAGAATGCGACAATCAAACTGGGCAGCGAGGCGAGCGGCCACAACCTCACCGTGGCCGTAAACTCAGATGTCATCGCTGCCTCAATCAACAAGGAATCCAGTCGAGTCTATATAACCGAGCCAGTGATTTTTACCCTGGAACACATTGATGTTAGTCCCAGAGCTAAACAAACACACGAGGCAGACAGAGAAAAAAAAAAAAACCAAGGAGATTGTAAACTTTTCCTCGTTTTTAAATACCCTGCGAGGTCAGAGAGGAGTTTGTTAAAGCCACTGAACATGAAATTAACTAAGAATGAACTGTTGATTATTAGGGGGTCTTGACGAAATTCCCAATGAATACTAATTTGTTTGTCGACATTAGGATCTAAATGATACAATTTCCCCCCCCTTTTTTTTTCCAATTGGAAAATTAACTCGCAGATTAGCCAGACAGTGTGGGATGAAATTACCAGAAGACCAATTATCATTTGTCTTTTAAAGTGGTCAGAAATGCTCCCAGAGGATGCTTCTGCTTGATTTTTTTCCTCTCTATCAAAGTAATTGTGTGATTTTCACAGACATGCCTTAAAACCATTATACTCTCTATTAGAAGCTCATATAATCAATGGTCCCACGCTCGATTTCTCACTTCTTTCGCAACGGCGCTGCACACTGAGTGCTTTACAGTTTGTTTGTTTTTTTCCAGATGATTTTTAAGGAGAAGAATTAATGCTTTATAATTTATGTGTCCAACAACATTAATAATTTGTCTTCTTTTCTTTCTTTTTTTTCATCAGATGCAACACTATTTCAACTCAAACTGCTCCTTTTGGAATTACTCAGAAAGGAGCATGATGGGATACTGGTCCACACAAGGCTGCAAGCTTGTTAAGTCGAACAAAACCCACACAACATGCTCGTGCAGCCATCTAACAAATTTCGCCGTCCTTATGGCTCATCAGGAAATGCTGGTAAGATCATATCGGAAGGAATCGATGGTCCGGTAACCCCCTCACTCTCTTATTTGTCGAACAGATATACAATACAGGCTGTGTTTGTAGCTCTTAGGAAGCTAGAACAGATGGTTGTGGCACACATGATGTATCATTGCCTTGGCAAAACATTTTATTCATCACCTCCCTATATGTCCTCTCCTTCCGTCCTGTCTTTCTCCAGGGCCCAGGCAGAGAGCACAAGCTGCTGCTGACGGTCATCACTCGCGTGGGCATTGTGGTCTCACTTGTCTGCTTGGCCATGTGCATCTTCACATTCTGCTTCTTCCGTGGCCTGCAGAGTGACAGAAACACCATCCACAAGAACCTTTGCATTAACCTCTTCATTGCCGAACTCCTCTTCCTAATTGGCCGCAGTGTGACAGAACTCAGGGTAGGCTCTGAGGGTGAACCATTGATTTCTGTGACTCAGTTATTTCTGTCCTACATCATGTCACACCAGGATGTCTCTTCCTCCAAGAGAAAATTTAAACAATGTCATTTTTTTCAGCGGCAGTGCAGGAAAGCAGTACGACATAGTCAGCATGTTTGATTACTTGCTCCGTCATGTCCTTTTTTTTTTTCCCTGTTCAACGTGACTGTATGCACTTTTTATATGGATTTGGTTTCTGAATCAGAAGTTTTCAAACCGTTATTGCAGTATTGTTAGTAGGTCCGTATGTGATGTTTTAGAGCTCCATATATATTCCTTTAAATCATTTTAACGGGAAACAAGCTCTACATAATGCCCTTTTTCCGTTCAGCCCTTGTTTATGTCAGTGCAGAATATATTTTTGTATCTTTTTAACGGTAGAGGTCGTGTTTCTCATGCTGTGATGTTTGTGCGTGTCACAGATTGGTTGTGCGATCATCGCTGGGATCCTGCATTATTTCTTCTTGTCCTCTTTCGCTTGGATGTGTTTGGAGGGAGTTCATCTCTATCTTATGCTCGTGGACATCTTCGAGAGCGAATACTCACGAAAGAAATATTACTACGTTTCGGGCTACCTGTTTCCCGCCATCATCGTGGGCGTGTCCGCGGCTGTGGATTATGGGAGCTATGGAACAGAGAAAGCGTGAGTGAACGCAGAGATTTGCTTTTAACCCGGTGTTTAAACTTTCTCGTACACAAGGAGCGCAGTCTGCAGCATTGATGAGCTAAACACACACACACACACACACACACGCACACACACACACACACAGAATAAATCTTTAAGAGGACACCTGAAGTGACTGTGGTTTTTATCTGCTCAAAAAGCCTCTAGCGAGCTCTTGTTTGTAAAACACTCTCTAACAGAGACAAGTGCTGCATGGGAAGGCTTTTACACAGATTAATGATAGTGTTTTAGCTCAGGCTAGAGGTACTAAGGGCTCCTGTATATGTGTGTGTTAATGTGTGCCTAAAACAGGTCACACTGCCATGTCTAAGCTATTTCTTAATCATTCCTAAAGGTAGTAATGTAACTCTTACACAGTTCTATAGAGAAATATATAGAAAATGAAGGCTTATGTTTGAGTCTGGGGGGGCAGTGTGTGTGTGTGTGTGTGTGTGTGTGTGTGTGTGCGTGTGTTTCTATATCTTGCTGGGAAACACAAGGTCAAAATTGTCAGATATAGCTATCCTTGTGGGGATATTTGGCTGGACCCCATGAGGAAAACTGCTTTTGAAGCTGCATTAAATGGAAGGACCCATGGAAGGTCCTCACAAGTAAGGATAGTATGACAAGTGTGTGTGTGTGTGTGCGCGCATGTTTGTGTGCGTGTTTCTATATCTTGGTGGGAACCACAAGGTCAAAATTGTCACATATAGCTATCCTTGTGGGGACATTTGGCTGGTCCCCATAAGGAAAACTGCTTTTGAAGCTGCATTAATAATGTCAATAGAAGGTCCTCACAAGTAAGGATAGTAAGACAAATGTGTGTGTGTGTGTGTGTGTGTGTGTGTGTAATGTCTTTTGTGGTTTCTATTAGCACAATGTAAGTTTGCACTAATTTAGGTAATCAATATTTCCTGCCGGAGGTCACAGACAAGAGCACCTAGATACTTTTACAGACAATTACCATCTTTGAGCTGCATTTAACAGTAATGTATACACTGGCTTGCCAAGCCTACAACATCGTAATGTGATCCACACCAGACAATGTGCTGTCTTAGTGAGGAATAGTGTTCTCTTTTTTTCCCTCCCATCAATCCTTATCAAGAGATGACATTGCTTTCAAAATAAATTTTATATGTATGTGTGTGTATATATATATATATATATATATATATATAATACTGTATATCGCAACCCGAGTTAGGTTTTTAATACGTCTGGTGGTCTGTTCCTCTGTGTAGATGCTGGCTGAGATTGGACAACCACTTCATTTGGAGTTTTATTGGACCTGTTACCTTCATCATTATGGTATGTTCAGTCTTATTCTTGCATCTGTTTGCATATGCATCTGCATTGGAAAGTGTGTGCATACCAAGTGGGAATAAAAGAAAGGAAACTGAGGAAGAAAAAAAAAAATGAGGTGCTCGCCTTCAGACCTGGCCAGAATTATACACCTCATAGTTTAAGCAATAATTGACTTCTCCAAGCCAGTGACAGATGCTGGGACAAGAAGCACCACGGCGTGAAAACATCAAGCCAGGCCGCCTTTGTTATTTCCCTGGCTTAATTCAGCCGATCGTAGTGCTTCGATTTCTGCGCAGATCAGTTCAGTCTCAACACACCCAGTCTATGTAACCCCAGTGTAGGAGAGAGGCACTGTGAAAAGCTAGTGTGAAAGGTCTGAGATATGTTTTTGTTGGAATAATTGTACCATGATGCAGAGAGACTTTCACAACAGGGCATTAAGGTATCATTTTATCCACAAAAAATGCCCAGCATGCTAGTGAATTCGTAACATTAAATGGCACACAGAGATATTCTTTTCTTTCTTTTTTCTCTAGCATGCCTTTTCGAAAAGTAGGTGATAACTTTCTCTGATGGTACAGCGCTCTCAGCAGCATTTCTATAGTTGGTTTTGAGGAACGTTCAGGCGAAGGGCATATATGACGTATCATAATGACACAGCTGCTGTTCAAGCATGCAGTTATTTACTGGTTATGACTTCGCTGCCTCCAAGTAGATTGGTGAGGCAGTGCAGCAAAAGGCCTGTGGGGAGCGGAGAAATAGAAGGATATAGAAAAAAAAGAGCATGAAAAAGGAGAGCGAGATTCTAGCAGGTGGTATTTACATGAGCTATTTGGCTTTAGAGTTCTGCTATCTATTGGTTCTCTCTCTCTCTAATCTTTGTCCTGGGTCAAACCTCGTCATCCTGAAAATGAAGACAGGAGGTGGCAAAGGTGGAGGAATGTTTGACCAAGGCCAGGTTCATTATGCGCAGATGACACGACCTCCTCAAACGTTGTCAAACGCTGAGATTACAGTAATGGAAAGTGCTGCTTGTCTTACAGTAGCTGGGGGGGGGGGGACTCTGGTTCATGTGGCAGGACACGTGCTGAAGGTTATCAAGCACTGAAAAGAAAAAAAGCAGAGCAGCGACCGCTAAAGAATACACTCCACTAACAAGTTGCAGATTAGACGTCACCCTGAGTTGAAAGCTCTACAAAGGGCTCTTTGCGGAGGCATGTGGGAGACTCTCATTTAGCCACTTCTCTGCCAGGAACCATATGGTTTGATGTATGTGTTGGCAAAAGCTCCGATTACCAGAATCCGTGTTCCAGTCATCTTCAACACAAGGCCCGTGCCCCTTACGAAGCTGATTTATTGTTGAGGACTCAAGCAGCAGGACTCGCGGTTCTCAAGGAGTTGTCGCAGCCCATTTTCCCAGTTGACAGTGTGAGATGAAGCACGATGGCTGCGAGTTCTCCAGGGAATTGCCTGGACCAAGGTTTCCCCCTAAACCCATGACCCTATTTCTATTAACACAGTGTACATTTATACTAATAGAAATAGGGTTTCTCAGCAAATTGGCTTTGTCCTTGTCAGTAAGAAAAGCGGTTTGGGAGGGGGGAAGGGAAAACGCACACAAAGACAATCTCATTATTCAACGCGCAACACTTGCAGCAGCCTGATTTTAGAGAAGAAAAAAAAAAGAGGAAAAAAATACAACGGTTCTGCTGAATCAAGCTTGAAAGGCCTAGGGTGGTCTTTTAACTTTGAAAAACACTGCTCCTTCTTCATTGCTCTTTAAAAGCGGTAGTTCCTGGAAGCTTTTGGAAGCGTGCAGGCAGCCAGAGGTTGGCCTGCTCTGGGACACCAAGGGCCATTAGATCTATGTAAAGAAGAACATGGAAGTAATGAGTGGTCTCGAGGCATCGGATCATGACGCGTCGTGAGCTGTTTGCATCATCCGGACAGCTCCATCTGCACCTTTAATATTTCATCCGGTTCATGCAGAGTTCACTGGGCACACACACCGACTCCCACAGCGCGGTAAAAAGCTTTCTCCACAGCACAGCTCAGGGCCTTCTATATGGAGAAAGAGAAGAAAGAGAGCGAACAGCTCTCACAAAGGTAGCGGAAGCCCCAGGGAGGGCAGCAGGGAAAGTGATTTGGTGGTGTGTGCTGGCCGAGAGGGTCGAGAGTGTATGCTTGCCTTGCTCCCCATGCACACACTCCCTCTTCACCTGTCTCATCAGATCCATGTCACCACTCCAGGCAGTGTGAGAGTGCATGAAGGGCATTTCAGTACACTGGAGTCACGCCAGTGCCACCAACGAACACACCGTCACACCAGCATCACGGCAATCTGCCAAAAGGGCCGATACATTGGGGTTTTTTTTATTTTGTTGTTCTCATCTTATCCCTTCCTTCATTCTATCATGGGCATTTGTGTCCTGTCATTGACTCCTGTGCAACAGCTGCTGATGTGAGAGAGGAGGTGTATTGATTATCTCCGCTGCTGTTCGGGCGCAGTGTACAAATCAATTGTGTGGCATCGAAAAAGCAAGTTGCCGTGTTGAAGCTTATTTCGCCCCAGCTAGCGGTGGTGTTCATGAGCGGCGCTACGGATATGCTATTTTTTCAGCGTTCACAGCACATGCCATGCCACATTATAAAAAGATCGTGCAACCTCAGCCGTTTTTGTGTATGTGTGTGGACGTGAGTGTGAGAACACAAGAGCGTGAGCCATGCAGAGATATACTATCCATTCATTCATTCATTCATTCATTCATTCATGCGTTTTCGAATGTGGCCCCATTTACATACTTAAATAATGTTTGTCTCCTGTTGTTTTCACTTCCCTCTTAACAGTGCTTGTTGTTTATCTTGCAGTGTGCTGGATTTTGATTCATCTTTCACATCCTTATCAATATAGAATCACCCAGCAGTTGACTCCAGCAGTTTCACTCGGGCCGGCTGTTTTCCGCGAATGCCACAGATGAAACGTTTCTGTCTTTTCGTTTCCGAGTGTTATCTCCATTTATTAACACAGGCATTAACTCTTTTCCAACAGCTTAATCTCATCTTCCTGGTCATCACAATGTACAAAATGGTGAAGCACTCTACTTCATTGAAACCAGACTCCAGCAGGTTGGAAAACATAAAGTAAGTGAAGCTGTTCCGAGTTTTGATATTTCCTCAGTCCAAAACTGTTTTCTGTGTAGTTCATGTTCTGAAAGAGTATATAGTAGAAAGGACAGAAGAAATTCATTCTCTCTGCCTTTTTGGAAATGTCAGCTATGTCCAGAATATCTCTGAAAGGTGACATCACTGACAGAATAATATTTTTTTTTTTAAAAATACTTTGTTTTGTGTGTTATTTTTAGATTCCAGTGCTTTGATAGTGATTATATAAGTCTCCTTATAGTGTGTGTGTGTGTGTGTGTGTGTGTGTGTGTGTGTGTGTGTGTATGTATGTATAGCATTGTGCAGCAGAGAGAATGAACAGCATTCCCATGTGTTTCATTTGGAAAATAACAGAACCAGTTTGAATAATAGGAAGGAGAATATGTCCGCGTTGTTCACTCTCTGGTCCTGCAAGTGTGGTTATTATTTAGTTTAATGTTTAGTAATAGCATTTAAACAGACCTCCATTTTCAAACGGTCCGTCTTAGTTCGCTCAGACAAAAAATGCTGAGTTTCATCAGAAGTGACTGACAAGGTTTTACAGTGATGGAATAATGAAAAAAAAAAAAAAAAAAAAAAAAAAGAAGAAGAAGCAAACAAATGAATAAACAAAATGAATGCGATCCAGATTTCTCAGACGTATATGTTACACAGTGTTTTTGATGATTTTGCTTGTACCCTGTCAGAACTCTTTTTTTTATTTGAGCTTGCAGGGCCAAGGATCGTAGCCTACATGGCACTGGAAGCACTATTTGCATGCTGCATGTGGAGAGAGCTAATCTGTGGCATCTCCTTTCTTTTCTCTTCCCGTTTTTTCCACATCTGCCCCCTCCCCCTATCTTTATCTTTCTGTCTATCTCTCTATCTCTCTCTCTCTCTCTCTCTCACCCTGCTCTTACCCAAACCAGTAATTATCGCGTTTGTGATGGCTACTATAATACCGATTTGCCCGGGTAAGCTCTTACCATATATCACAACCTACGACGGCCACTCATAAAACGTTAGCGCCACTGTAAATGTTTCATGGCAGAGATATATATATTTATATATACGGGCCCGTTTCCAATGAAATTTCACTAGACCCCTCTCTTGTCACATGGACCTGTTTTAACCGTTATTGTTTGTACAGCTGTGCTCACATATTACATGTTGAATAAATCAAATGTTTCTGCATTGCTGTTTAGTTGAAAAGGGAAGTATAGGCGTAACACAAGAAGGCCCACTATGACTGTAAATCTTTATTACAGTACTGCTATTGTCTGACTCACTTCAAAGCATATGTTCCACATTTGTACAATATCTTACGCTACGTAAGTGAATTGGCTCGGCACAATGTACAGTTTCCAGCCTCATCATTTTAACATACAAAAAAAACGATAATGATCATCATCTTTCCTCTGACCCTGCCAGCTTCATCTCTTTGCAATTTCCAGCTTCACAGTTTGCTTTTTTTTTTTTTTTAAATCTTTTTTCTTTTTTAAACTGGACTGTGATCTGTCTGACCCGATTTTGTCTCTCTTCCCTGCTTACCACGCTCTCTAGCTATGAAGATAATAAACCATTTATCAAGTAAGACCGTCAGCTAGACGTTTCTTTCTCAGCCTCGTAGTTCCCCTTTCATCGCTCTGCCACTCTCGTCAGTCTGCCTCTGACCTTCCAGCTCCCTCATCCTCAGTTTAAAATGCCCATTCTCCATGTTTGTCAGTGCTCTTATCCGTCAGCAAGGGGTGTCTGAAGGTTCCCTCGAATCTTCACACACCATGCCTCCTTTCTCCTTTTTCAGTTCCTTTCTGTCCTCTAACTCTATCTCTTTGGTTCCTTAGCTAGCCAAGATGTGTTGTCAACGCCAAACAATTGCAGTCCACAAGTGCAATATTCCTTCTCTCCTCCTTCTAAATGCAGCTCAAAGTGACGTTCCTTCACGTAGTAGTGTGGCACACACCAAATTCCCACACTCTAAATATCTTAATATATGACTGAGAACCAGATTGATACATGTGCATATTTATTCATTTCTTATTTATTCAAATCTCGGTTTTGTTCCCTCACATTTCCCATTTCTCCCAGCCCCGGGTCAAATAATAAGGACCTGTTTTTAAAACTTTATTGCACCATATATGTTTATCCCCCCTTCTTTTTTTTCTTTGATGTTTTACTAGATGTCTTACTTTCGAGCCATCATCAGTGCCTATTTTAAAGCCTCGTGTTTTTCGGCACCTTGCAGACTCACAGTTGGTGTTATGTGTCTGTGTTTGCAGGTCCTGGGTTCTAGGAGCGTTTGCCTTGCTGTGTCTTCTGTGTCTTACCTGGACCTTCGGTTTGTTATTCATCAATAGCGAATCCGTCGTGTTGGCCTATCTCTTTACCATTTTCAACACCTTCCAGGGAATGTTTATCTTCATCTTCCACTGTCTGCTTCAGAGAAAAGTGAGCGTTGCTCGTTTCTTATAGAATCTGCTTTTTTGTATATATTAAACCGGTACATTTTATATATTATCTTAGGTTGCCTATTAAAAAAATGTATCTCTAAATGATATCTAGAGCACATGTCTAATATGCACTGCCCCGGGTTGATAAAATTGGGTATAAGAGCTGTTGAGTTCACATTCGGGAACCCAAAGGACACTCTGAATTGCAGGTTCGTCGAGAGTACAGCAAATGCCTCCGCCACACATCTTGTTGCAGCAGCTTGCCAAGTGAGAGCTCCCACAGTTCCACAAAGACAGCAACAACAAGGACAAGTGCACGCTACTCCTCCGGCACTCAGGTAAGCTCAGTACATGGCGCCTACAAGAACCAAGCTGACCCAGTTTCCTTTAGCTTTCAGGAAGAGACGAAGCGCATTGTGAATAGAAAACAAGATTGTGAATTGCAGGCTGAAACGATAACATAAAACGCATATTATATGTAACCTAGGATGATTCTACTATGGCATGCAACGAAGAATTGCATTGATTTTTAAAGCATTCTGACAGATGATGGTTTTTTTTGTTGTTTTTTTTTCCTGTGTACACGCTCCCGAATATCAAACTGTACCTGAAGTTGAAATATTTTGTAGATAATTTGGGAGATATGTAATAGAAAAAGGGGAATGATTTTGGTAAAACAACACCTCTTGGATTTCAGGGTTATGATGCTGGTAGGATGTCAGTTAAAATGATTTTGTTAGCGAGAGAGAGAGTAAAGAGATATCTTTCTCTTACTGCCAACAAAGTGAGCCAACGCTTAATTGCTGTCTTTGTTAATCTAACAGAGCCGAATCAGAAGAATGTGGAACGACACTGTAAGAAAGCAATCGGAATCCTCTTTTATCTCAGGGGACATCAACAGCACATCAACCCTCAACCAAGGTTAGTCAGAAACCATTGATGCTACATTAGAAGCATTTTAGTCTCTTAAGCTCTTTTGTGAACTAATACGCCCCTTATTAATTCAGAGCTAGGGATGTTAGGTTATGATGTTTCCTTTGCCAGTAAATGTTAATGGACACTTTGTTTATCAGTACTAAACTACAGATGGGTGACGAATTAAAGGGAAAACAATCTAACGTGTGATAGAAAATATAGGTCTGTTAGAGACCATGCCCATCAGGATCGGATAAACATGATCAGTCAGAATAAGTCTGTGTTGATTTGGAAGGACCCTTCCCTTTAAGGCTGCATGACCGTATATCATAACAGAGCCACTGAGGGGTTTTTTTCCTTTAATTTGTTACCCATTTGTGCATGTTGTAAGGTCTAGAAGAAGGTAGCCTTGTGCGGTGTGTGTCTAAACTAAAAACCACATCCTAGAGAAGAAGTGCACATTTTAAGTTCATAAGCTCCTTTGCTCCTAACACACACCCAGGCACATCAATTAATCAAGATATACAATGACCTAGTGGATGCTATTTGAAGGACTTAGAAAAAAAATGTCATTTATTATTTAGCCAGGGCACAAATGTATGATGATGAGAAGATGATGTTCAACTCTAGCTGACCCGAGTGGTAAGGTTGTGTTCCTCAGTCATCGCTTTGGCTTGCTCTAAAATGCTAAAGCAGTCCTTCATGCATGCATAAGTCAGGAGAGGCTGACGTTCTTTTCCTCTCTTCATGCTTCTGTTCCTCTGCACTGACTGAGACAACAAATACTTCAGAAAGGAGGTTTTGTTTTTTTTTGTTTTTTTTAAACTGTCAGTCTTATGAGTGAAAATTAAATTCCAAAATGGACACAGTTACTCATGAAATGAGATGCTTACCAATTGGTATCATCTGTCCAGATAAATGTCAAGATTTTTTAAAGCGGGTAGATCCTTTTCCTCTTACAATGGAACTGGCTTGCGGTAGTAATGATAATGATTATTGATCACATATACATATTTGAAATTCACACAGTGAAATTCTTTTCTTCGCATTCCCTAGCATGTCAGGAAGTTGGGGTCAGAGCGCAGGGTCAGCCATGATACAGCGCCCCTGGAGCAGAGAGGGTTAAGGGCCTTGCTCAAGGGCCCAACAGTGACAGCTTGAACCCCTGACCTTCCGATCCGTAACCCGTTAACCGCCAAGCCACCACTGTCCTCCCATGTTAGATAGATAATATCATGGCAACCAAGCAGCTCAGTAATAATTATCCTATCATCATAACAAATAAAAAAAAATTAATAAATAAAACATTGATTCTGCAAAT
Source organism: Stegophilus panzeri (assembly GCA_024331685.1). Lineage (NCBI taxonomy): Eukaryota > Metazoa > Chordata > Actinopteri > Siluriformes > Trichomycteridae > Stegophilus > Stegophilus panzeri. The sequence goes on along the minus strand of JANDJT010000002.1, from coordinate 21,180,834 downwards.
ATTATATAAGATGTTTCATAATAAATGAATGATAATGTGCCAGCTTTTATTCAACATTAAATAGTATGAGAGCTTATATCCTTGTACATGTGCTCTGAACTTATATCTTCTCCTCTGTCTTGCTGATCCAGGAATGACGGCCAATTATCTACTAACAAACCCTCTTCTACGACCCCAAGGCACTAACAACCCATACAATACCTTACTGGCCGAAACGGTCGTATGTAACACTCCTACGGCTCCTGTCTTTAACTCTCCAGGTGCGCTTACTAAACCACCGCACTTCTCTACTGTCCTCTGATGCTGGTGCATTGTAGTATTACTCTCTCTCTCTCTCTCTCTCTCTCTCTCTC